>JAQGAP010000777.1:0-27029 GCA_034697805.1 Orchesella bifasciata
ATTATTATAATATTGGTATCTCAAACAAATCATAAAAATGGAACGATTAACATTTAGGACAAACAGTGAAATGGAAAACAGGTCAAAGACTTTTCTTAGAGTAAAAACAGAACAAAAAAATACTTTACATGAAAACTCATCTCTCATCTCCTTCTAAACAAGACGAACTTATGAACACCTACCATTCAAATTGAATCATTCATCTCTCCCAAGTTGTGTCTTGTTGAAGCTAAACTTCTGTACTAATTTATTGTCTTAGTCAACATGGACCCCTCAGTAAAAAGGGGACACGCTGAGCTCACCCGACCAGTATCTGTGGTAGGGCACAATTCTTTTACTGAAATCCGGAAAATTGATCGCTTTGTCCAAATATTCAGCTATGGCATGTCATAATTTTCATTAAAAATCAAAAGATTTTTAAAACGAGCAACGTACTCATTTTTCATAGGTTTTGTGTTTGGACTGTCAGCATCTTCTTGGAACTCAACACAAGCAGAACATCATCGCGATGCCTCAACACGAGACGAAGGATTCTGACCTCAAAACATTACCTCTGATCGCCTTCAACAAACGTCTTGTTCAGAATGGAATAAAATCTAAATTTTGGCTCAAATACCAAGTAAAAATTTTAATTACTCACGGTTTTATACAGAGAAAATTTGAATTTCATGAGTTTCAGCACTTCCTTTTCATTCTGTGTGACACATTGATTGTAACCCACACCTGTTCTGGAAGTAGGCTATAGCTACGATAATGCATTGTGAACAGTGTATGAGAATGTGGTACACTTGAAATTAAAGTGTAGTGACAAATTAGAATAAGATGCATATTAGGTTAAGTTTGAGGTTTTGTCGTATTATGTGTTCTACATGGTATAACAGGATGAGCAGGAAGGACGAGAGTTCATTCCGTTTTCAATTCTCAGTCTGAGTGGTCAGACCAGGGTGGCCCGAGTTGAGAATCACTGACGCATCTCAAGTGTAGGCGAACCAAACAGACAACAAAAAATGAGGCGGGATACTTGAGCGGCTAATTTTTTTTGCATTATAATTTTGCTTTTGTTATACTTTTAATACGCCTTCGATTACATTTTTTAAATATTCAGAATAGGGGCTTGAAATCACGGAGAATTCATTGGTAATCACCATTTAAGTTAATCAATCATGGTTTAATCATTTTTGTCTATCGTAAAAAACAAAAAACCAGTATAAACAATAACAAAGATAGCTGCAACAAAAATAAGAACAAAGCAAGCATCTCGCCTCATTGATTGTTGTCTGTTTGGTTCGCCTACACTTGAGATGCGTCAGTGATTCTCAACTCGGGCCAACCTGAATCAGACTAACCTTTGCTTGTGCTTCGACTAGAATTCCTTTGGCTTAAGCGAAGTAAAACTGTAGTAAGAAGTTCCCTAACTAAAACTTTGAATAAATAGTAGTAAGAGTTTCGTAGATATTTTGCCTGTAGTTTCTGCCTATTATTATTTAATCGTGCTGTGCAATTAATTCACCTCCTTCCTATTCCGCGAAATCTGCAATCCGAGCTGTGTAGGTAGACTTTACAACACATCCTGTTGAACTCTGTTGAAGCTGACGTTGCGTTATCATTTGCGCAAGCGTCAAGGTAGAGTATTCACACATTAAACTATATTCACGCTCCGACGGCTAACGTCTAATACTCGGTCTTTGTTTTCCCGGCGTGGGTAGTGGTAGTGTCGTCTACATGTTTTGATCAAACTAGATGATCCTCCACCACGTAGGTCATGTTACAATGTGTAGATGGCAATACGGTCAAGGGTTATTACTTACCATACGTTCGACCGGATTGCCATCGCAACATGAACTACGTGGTGGAGGATCATTTAGTCTTATCAAAACATGTAGACGACACTACCACTGGGTACTACGCCGGGAAAACAAAGACCGAGTATTAGACGTTAGCTGTCGGAGCGTGACTATATTGCATGAAACCAATCATTTTCGGAGACTTGGGGAAAGGCTAGAGTCGCAGTCGCATAAGTCATACTCCTGCACCTGGAAGTTCAATCGACACTTCAAATTTGCATACAAGAACAAATGCTGGGGTGATCTGATATGAATGGGCTGTCGCTACCCACTTGTTTCTCTGGTCGGAGTATAAAAAAAACTGGTTGCTTGTTACTTGGTTTGGCTCCTTTTACGTGCTCGACAACCTGATTCTGTCCCATGCTCATCTCCCAGTTGTGAAACAATTTGAAAAGCCGCATCGGGTGGAGTATGAATTTCACTACACGATGAATATTCGATCATCCTGGTGGGTGCACTGGTGAACAGGTCATCTCAAACCAAATTGAGCATCATCTCTTCCCAACCATGCCGGAACACAAGGAAAAACTTTGCAGAGACAAGGTCAATGCGTTTGCAAGAAAACATGGACTTCCATACAAACTCTGCAATTATTGGGAGGCTGTCAAGGCAGCGTATTTAAATGTGGCGAAGGTTGCAAATGAAATTAAGCGTATGTGAAAGCTATGGAGAAACTTTGTAGCTTTGTAGCACTTTTCCTGGCTGAAAGTTTCATATAATATTTTTTTAAACAATAGTAATAATTGATTTTAACATTTTACAAGATACAATTCAATCAAATTAATATTTTCTATAAGAAAAACTAACAAAAAACGCACGCAGGTCAGTAACAACATTAACAAATTGGTTTGCTGTTAAATTTTACACTGCGTATTTTTAGTGTTTTATATATATAAATCTTTACATTTTTTAGATCAATATACTAATCATGTTAGTTAGTTAGTGCAAATATGCAGCTGCAGCCTGCAAGATGCAGCCGTTTTTTTGATACACTGTACAGTAGCAAAAATCGAATCGAAAAAGACATGCATCAAAAACACTTGCGCTACCTATGATCCTATCAGGAGTTGTGAGGTATTAAAGAAACCACGAAGGTTCCTGCATTAACTTGCAATGAAGTTGGAAGTTTATCACTTTGCCTTTTCTGTCTGTCCATCAGTGTGTATGTGTGTGTGTACGGGGGCACGATAACTTACGACCGCTTCAACTTTTTCAAATTCGGTTGACACCAATCGAAAGCTAAGGTTAAGACTTAAATCGAGTTCGGGTGAAATCGGCGTGACATTTCAAGGTCAGATTGATTTTTAAAGTGTAAGGTATTCCAATAGTATATCGAAAGCTAAGAACTAGATGAAGTCAACGCTCATAATATTCATGTGTGACCCGGGTAGACTATTGACCTTTAGTGGGGTTTCATTGACATGATTTGTTATATATAAAAAATCAGTGGGTATTTTTAAAATCTGACACTGAAACTTCTGACCAGATTTTTATCTGTAATCCGTTGCAAGTTCTCTTTATTCCTATTTGATAGGTTTATTATGTACGTTTTTGGTACATATTAAGGGGCCGTCCGTAGCGAAGGTTGGGAGGGAGGGTTTGAAGCTTGGGGTCTGGGTTGATTATTTATTGTAGATTTCATTAATGACACCCAAGTCACAAATTACGTATTACTATACTATTGTCCAAAGGTACATCGCTAGATCTCGATTTGACGTTTTTATTGATAATGTCTTTGAAATTTGCATTGGCCAAACTGAAAAAATATGTGCGGAAATAAATATTGAGCCGGTTTGTTTTCGCAGCAGCCTAAAAATCATAAATGATATGAATCAGGGATCTGAAAATTTCATCTTCGTAACTAACCTGTTGTAAATTTGAAAAAAAAATTAAATATCTTACCAAACTTTCGGCATGGAGCCCCAAAACGTTACTTCAGTGCTTTTACCAACATAATCAACTAAACATGTCATAGTTTGAGAGTATTTAGGTTTCTGTGCAATTGTTGTGCTGCTCCGCAATCCTAAATGAAAGTTTTCCAAATGAAAAATCGTCGCTCCAAAGTTCAAACTTTGAAAGCTGAGAAAAAAGATAGCCCATTGATAGGAGAGAGAAACAATAACAGAGAAAAAATGCATCCCTTTCTACATGAAAATTTGATAGTCTGTGTTGATAGGAATCGTTTACTTCTACGTTGTATGTCGATCTAGTTATCGATACGGTAGATAGCCTGGCTAATTCCCCCTACTCCACTTTGCTTCTAAATGGTATTAATTACAGTTATAAAATCAATACCACTTTATACTTATTACTTTTCATTGTGCATTTTATTACTCATAAATCACACTCAGATGCATACTCGTTACTGAAAAATGAAACCTGTACGTTGTTCCTCATGTCTTTTTTAAATTTATCAGTGAATTTGAACATGAAATACATCGGTATGCGATCGAGTAACAAATGCAAGTACACGAATAACGAACTGTTCTTATCTAATCGATTCATCTGCAGCTGTATCCGTTCGTATATCAAGTGCCAATGTAGACTGCAAGCCCGTGCAACATTTTATGCAACGCATTAAATAGCAAAAAAAATGCAGAAAACGCAACATTGCATTAAAAAGAGCAGCCGATCATTAAAAAGTCATGCTGCAATCTCCAACTGAGCATTTTTGTGTTTAACATTGAGGTTTTGAGATAAGAGAGGCTTCAACAAGATTTTATTCTACTAAACATAAAACCAATACAAATTCCTAAAAGAAACTAAATTGCTGAGGCTGCACACCCATTATTTGCCTTTTATAGTCATTTTCGTCTGTAAACATCGACTCATCAAATTATTATATCTGTAATATTTGCAAACTCTGCACAAGTCTAATGTGTAAGCTTTCAAGTGAGCTCTTTAGACTATTTACAAATGCCGAATTTCATGAGAAACATTCTCCAAATTGAAGTAAGCTGCCTGGACAGCTTCCCAATAACTGCAGAGTTTGTATGGAAGCTCATGCTTTGCTGCAAACGCCTTCACCTTGTCTCTGCACAGTTTGCCCTTGTATTCCGGCATTGTTGGGAAGAGGTGATGCTCAATTTGGTAGTTGAGATGACCTGTCCACCAGTCTACCCACCAGGATGATCGAATGTTGGTTGTATAGTGAAATGCATACTCCACCCAATGAAGCCTTTCCCCTTGTTTTACAACTCCCAGGTGAGTGTGGGAAAGAATTAGATTTCCAAGAACGTATATGGACGCTAGCCAAGTAACAAGCAACCAATTTGTTAATCCAAGCAGAGGAACAAGTGAGTAGTGACAGGCCATGCATATCAGATCACCCCAGCATTTGTTCCTGTATGCGAATTTGAGGTGGTGATTGAACTTCCAGGTGAGGGTGACAATAAATGTGTCACACAAAACGAAGAAGACGTGCTGAAGTATAAAACCATTAGTATTATTTTTTTATTTTTTTTATTTCATCCCATTTAATTTGTGAGTTTACCTGGTAATGGAGTAAGAAGTTAGGCTTTATCCCATCCCGAACAAGACGTTTGTTGAAGGCAATCAACGGCAATGTTTTGAGGTCCGAGTCCTTCGTCTCGTGTTGAGGCATTGCGTGATGTTCCGCATGGGTTGAGTTCCAAGAAGATGCAGAGAGCCCGAAGACAAAGCCTTTGGTGTAATAAATTTTGCGTTTAAAATACTCTGTTCTCAAAATTGATATATTTAGCATGACTTGCCATAGCTGAATATTTGGAATATGCGATCAAATCTTGGGTTTCCGGTGAAAGAGTTGTGTCCTTCTTCATGACCCTGCCAGAGATACTGGCCTCCAGCAAAAGTCATCAAGATGACGCAAATCATCACAAACACGCCATTTCAACTGGTATTACGAAAGACTTCTGGGATGGCTGTTGAAAGTAGCAGGATGAATTTCTACAATTGTGGTGTTCCAAACGGCCAATGAAGAGTTGACGCCGTTGATTTGGTACGCACTTAGTTTGCACAAAATATATAATACGATCTCATCTCATGTTAAGACTTACCTAATTATGATTATCCGGATTGATTTTAGTAGTGCACACTCGGAAAGTTATTTTATACTGCTGTGAATTCCATGGTGGTGAGCATTTCGTTCCAGAAATGTAATTTGGAGGTAAATAAACAAATGAAGCAATGTAAAATGATTTGCAAATCAATTTTAACTGAATTGGATGTAAATTGTGTATAACTTTCTAATCAGCAATATTTAAAAAGATGTAAATGCAGCCGTTCATCAAACATTTTGGATACACGATGGTGCAAAGCGGTTTTTCCATGTGGGTAAAGGAAGTTCCGTACTTAATGCAATATGTTTGTAAGTTTTACATGCAATATGAGCACATTTGTAGTCGTTACTTGACATTTCAAATGTTAACATCAATATATATTCTTTAATAGCTCACATAGGAGATTGAAAGAGGTCCAATGGCAACATTCAACAAACAGCCGTCTTGTCTGCCGCTATTCCCGTATTTTAGATGCAAAACATTTTCCATTATAACAATGCAGTTAGACATTGCATGATGTTTGTAAATTATTTGATTTGATGATAAATTAGTGAACCATTAGAAATAAGCGTAATCCAGAACTTTAGAAATTCCAATAATTTTAACGACAATGGAAAAATCCTTTCAACTAAATTGTTGATTGGTCTTGTACGAAACACGCATGTAATATATTTCGATTTAAAAAACATCTAATGTGATATTTTAGAAATTTATAATAAATTGAAGTGATTTAATTTAATATGTAACCAATGAACAATTATTATTTGTAATTATTATGTAGTAAGTAGAAAATTCCAGTGGTTTAGTTCGTAGCAAAATATTATTGATCCTAGGTCCAACAACTACTGATTTCTTGAACAGAAATCACAAACATATGTATTGTCTAATTTAATCAATAATGTTATCAATCAAGTTATACGGCCTTAAGTTATTTCTTTAGCTTTGCTAAATTGGGCTTCACAAAAAAGGAATATAGTAGGCAAACTGTAATAAAGGTCGAGGGCAAAGGCATTTTGCGAAAAAGAATTGTATTTCCTACCAATTCTGTAATATTTGGAAGCTGTCCAGACTGCGTATTCCAATTTGCAGAAAGTTGTAGGCAAATTTAGGCATTTGTGGTGATGATGATTTGAAGCAAATTCTTTGAATGAAATTCCTACTCTGTGTATGAAAGCATTTAAATCAGTTTATTCACGCCAAAGTTCATTCAGTAAAGCGGGCGTATGATTTTTTAGCGTTTTCTTTTAAAAGATGTGATAAGTGTGTTAGTTTTTTCAGTTCAAGGCGACCTTTTTTTATCTGTTTTGAATTGAATTAAATTGAATTACATGGATTTTAACTGCAGTATGATGCTATAGTAGTTGTACATTGGACTAGCTTTTAAGTACCATATGAACGTTGCGTTTATACTTATCTGTTTGCATTGAGGACTGAAATGCTATTTTTGTTAGTATACAGTACAGAACATGCAAAAGCAAGCGTAGTGTGAAGATATCATTGATTTAACGATAATGCTGAAACGAAGTGCAAATAAACCCTTCAAATTGTAACAGCTAAGGTATTGGATGAGTTGGAGCACCTGCAAATACACTACTAAATTTACTGTTTTTCTGGATCTGTCCCACGGGTTTTTAAAAGAGCGATTTTCTGGTCGTCAGACCAATTTAACTTTCATATTAGACTGAAAAGGATAAAAGTTACAGTGTCTGTATTTTAGGCAGTCGGTTTGGTGCCAAATCTAGTATAAAAACAAACTATACCATAACCTTTAAGAAGCGTAATGGTCAAGTTAAAAACAGTTATCTACACAAAGGATGTTGAGCCCTCGGATAGACACCAAGAGACGGACAGCGCGTTTTATTCAGTTAAGTACCAACCATAACAAACGTCATATCTTAATAAAATAAGTGTGCGCAAAGTGCAATTCATTGGCTAGAATTGAAGTCAACTCCATTCGGAATTTACGCAAAAAAATACTCCAACTTAAACCAATTCAAATATAATCAACCTGTTTTCGTTGTAAACCTGTTGAACATCAGGAATGTCATGTAATGAACTCTGTACTTATATACCGACATTCTTTTCCTCTCCTACTTGTAAGGAATGGCGCACGATATGAGGATTTACTATCTATACCACACGGAACATTATACCTTACATACTAAAATGTCTATCTAATACGCATATAATATTCTGCAGTGGAGTATGCTACAACAACACAATACCTGCCAAAACATACTATTATGGAACACTACCCAACAAATATTTATTCCAGTCATTTTGCGTCTCATTCTAAAAATCCAATCTGACATTTTTATGCCCAACTGTTCCCGAGTCGAGTTTGAGAAAATGATTTGATTTATTACACAAATATATTTGATCACTATAAATGATATTTCGCCCACTCTTTTTGCGAATTGTGGTAATGTTTTGCTGCTATTGAGTTCATTTATCCTGTTACCTTCCGACTCATCAAGGGAAGTCATTTCAATATGGTAGTTTTCAGTGGAAGCGACTACACATGAAATCTATACCAATAGCTTCGTGCACACAAGAATATACGCAAAATTACATGACATATCTTCATTTTCATTATTAATTTGAGTAAGATGGTGAAGTTGGAATTATAGTTACGTAAGTTACAAACCCACAGTGCCGAAGTTTTTAAGTGTAGCTTAATATAAATTTAATAAAATCATAGTATATTTCAATCTTTTTTTTTGCATAAGCTACTACGACCTAAAATTCGGAAAGGACATTGTCGTTTAAGAAAGTGAAGTATTTACATAAAAGGCACAGCATTTCATTTAAACGGTGGGTATCATTTTATTTAAAAGTGACGCGTTATTAGAAAGTACATTTCCTCTAACAAGAGTGGGCAAAGTACATATAAGAAGTGGTGCGTTAAATGCATGCCCTTGTTTATACTTAGGTGCCAAATGAATGTACAGAAGAAGAAACCACAACAGCAACAGGAAAATGTATGGGGAATAATAGTGTTGGAACCAGATTCACATCAAAAGTTCTTCAACTGGCACGGCTATATGTGAACTTCTGATCTTCTGTTTTTTGTCCGGTTTGCTGAAAGCACCAGTTCGTTATTTACAACTGATTTCATGCATACGCGGGTTGTATTAAAATGTACTGAAAAATCGTTTGTAAGTTAGAAATACAAAGCTATAATACACTAGTGAAATAAAATGAATAATATGCATTTTGTTCCACTGCTAGCATCAAAGCACGGTTACAGGAAAACCGGTTGTTATTACGAAGGTTTATTCCACAAAAAATACGTGGTTCATCGATGAAGAAACAGATTATTTCTACCTCACATTATTGACCAGATTAGTTTTTAGGTGATATGGGAATATTTATCTTGTTATTTCCAGCATAAACATATGTAATAATAATAATATTCATACATAGCTTCAAATAAAAACAAATTTTCAACTCCAAGCAAGGGGTTATACCATTCGTTATCCCTGTTGTATTAGCTTCGATGGAATTCTTTAAAACGAGGAACGCTAGCAAGAGCAGTGATTTCAGTTTTTTAAAAGATGTTCCACATAACTAACGTATTACTTTTAATTGGTCTATATTTTCGGCCGCACCATTATTAAGCCACTGTGTAGTTTATATCATCGAACTACAATTCAGCTTCCTTCTGCAATTCACGATGGCTAATGTAGGAAAATTGGTGAGAGCCATTATCCTATTGTTACTTGCTCCTTGTTTCGCTTCAACGGTTAATTTGAAAATCGCTACAAGCACAGGCTACCTATATAGTTCATATCAAAAGGGGATTCTCTGCAACGCTTCCTATTCTCCAGTTACCCCAACCTCACTACTTGACATTCAGCACGTTGTGAAAGAAGTTTTAGCTCGAAACCTCACTTTGAAACCAATTGGCCATCTTCACTCAATAACGGACATAATTTGCACAGACGGTGTACCAATACATTTGGGAAAAATAAATCATTTTCGTTACAACCCGGAAACTCGATTGGCAAGGATTGGTGCTGGAGCCAGTTTGGAGGAGCTCACAAAAAATCTGGACCTTTTTGGTCGTGCTTTGGAGGGAATGCCAGCCTATGGCGGAATTACAGTTGGAGGAGCGATTGCTACTGGAGCTCACGGCTCGAGTTTGACAAGAAGTACAACTATCTCGTCTCAAATAGTCGAGTTGACGTTGGTTGATGGACGTGGAAATGTTGTGAAAATCAACGAAGAAACAAATAGAAAAGCAATGAATGCTTTTAGAGTTAATTTGGGACTTCTTGGGATAATTTTTGAGGTGACAATAAAAACCGTTCCTCAGTACAAAGTTCACACACAAAATTTTGCAGTTTCTGACAAACTGGTGCTGCAGAATGTGAAGCATCTCGTGGTAGATGCAAAGAAAACAGACTTTTTTCATTTTTTCTGGTTTCCTAGTGCTACAAAAGTTGTGATATCGAAAAGTAACATCGTTTCACCGAATACAGAGGGGGATTGTGAGACTCATTTCATTGCAGATGTTTCAGCAAGGGATGCGTACTTTTTTAAAGGTTACATTGAGCTAATGAATGAATACAAGATAGATTTTGGCTTGCATCTACTACAACGGTTTTCACTGAAGTCCCTTATTACCCGTGTTTTTGGAAAGTCTCCGTTGTTCACTAATTCAAACGAAGGAAAGGCGACATTCTGCTCCCCGTCCATTGGATATTCTCACAAAATGTTGGCAAACGTGTGTAATGAATGTTTTTGGGACCATGGAGCTCATACTATCCCACTGGATGAGTCAGCAATAGTCATTCCTCTCACTGAGTTAGGCCCAGCGATTGACACAATGAATAACATTTTGATCAGCCACCCTGTTGAGTTTTACCTCACTGGAATACTCTTCCGTTTCATCAAGCCTTCCTCAGCGTTGTTGGCCATTAATCGAAACACGGAATCGGTAGGAATCGAATGGGTACTTGCTGGAAGAACTGATCGATTCAATGTCCCAAAAATAGGGCTGGGAGCAACCCAAGCATTGGCTCAAGCACTGGTAATTTTGATAGGAGTAAATTTACTTGGCAAATGAGCTATTTTAAAATCTTCAATTTAATTTAAACTCTGCATGATTTTTTAAAGATAAAAAAGCATCAAGGAAGAACCCACTGGGGGAAAAATGGACTGTACTTCAGCAGTCCGGAAATGATTCGATTTCAGCACGGAAAATACCGTGAGCAGTTTGCCAAACAAATGATGAGATGGGACCCAAATGGGATCTTTTTGAATGAGTTTGGACGTCGAATCCGCTATCTGGAAAACAGTTCCAAGGTCCCTAATCATTGCGCTGTAGTGGATTCGTGCATTTGCAAAAGGGACAGAGATTGTGGAGAAAAGGGCGTTTCTTGCTCTGAGATAATGGGATTCAAAGCTTGCGTAACTGACCAGAGCAGCACATTTGAGAAGTCGATTGAATGGCTGAATCGCATGGCAATTTTTTGGTTTCAGTTTTTTGAAATTTTATTTGAAAAACTTGGTTGATTGAATTTTAATAGAACGCTTATATTCCGTTGATTTGCTAGTCATTTGACATACCACAATATTTGATCAATAAATTAATGGAATATTTGCTTATAAATATAAACACTTAAAACTTTACTATTTCTACATAATCTATATTATAATGCCCATCAAAATCCTTTTTCTACAGGTTTATGTCTTCCACTACCAAATTTTTATTGTGCGACCTTCATAATTTCGTTTCATATTCAATATTGGCTTTGACTTCGTCTCGACTGACCGTAATTAAATATTATCATTTAAATCAATTAACCACCCAATTGGTTTGAAGTTTGAACTAACCAACAAATGGAATATGCTTCACAGAAACGCATAAAATTACATCTATTGTTAGCACCTCATCATGCTTCGCTAACCTCTTAATAAGCAGCAATATCTGCTCAGGTTGCACTCAAAAAGGATTCCCATTGCAGCATGATAGATCGTGCATGAAGGCTTCCTTTCATTTACCTTGTTTTTTATCACCAGACCTGAGTTAGGAGTAAGATTTATTCAACGTTGCTCGCTCAAATTAAAATGTTATCAACATACTTATCAAATAAACGGTTCATATTCTCCACGCACGAACAAAGTTTAAATCAATTATACTAATAAAAAACTTCAAAATAATTCATTTACTTTGAGGAGAAGCTATTCTGAGTAGTAATAACCTTAAATTTTGCAATTAAAAGGCTATAAATTCTCCACTTGCTCGTGCTATGTGACATTTCAACCCTTCCGTTTCATAATTTGCGAGATTCTCCTTGGATAAATTGGAGGTAAACCTATAATATCTTTCAGTTGAGCTCTCCAGTTGAGCCAAGAGTAGCAACATGAATCCACCCAGTCTCGCTGAGCATTCCAGCGAGTTTTTGCAAAATGAATATCAAGCTCTTATTCATTATAGTTATATTTATAGTGATAAATTACATTTTGAAAATAGACGCAAAAATCATTCGTCACACTTTTAATATTTCGTATTTCTCTGGTTACCCCGATGGAGCCCAAAAATCTAATATTCTTGGAATCAACGGGCAGTTTCCCTGCCCAAAACTGGAGGCAACTGAAGGTGACACATTGGAAATTTTGGTAAACAACAACATTCAAGACGGGCAAAACACGAGTATTCATTGGCACGGGATCCACCAAAAAGGCTCATCATTTGAGGATGGAGCTAGTCAAATTACGCAGTGTCCTTTACCAGCCAACCATTCTCAGACTTATCGCTTCAAGGTTGATCAACCTGGAACATATTGGTATGAAATTTACTGATTTTTTTATTGATTTATCATAATTTCCGGTTTTTATAAAATTTCTATTATTATTATGGTAAAGGTACCATTCTCATCAACATAGCCAATACACCGAAGGACTGTACGGGGCACTTGTTGTTCATGCAAAAAAGGAACCTTATTTTTATGATGACGAGGTGACCATCCTCTTAAGCGACTGGTATCATTCTCCAGCTCATGAAATTGAGAACTGGGTTTTATCAAATGTTCCAAGCAAGTTTCCTCCCATTCCAGACGCTGGGCTGATGAACGGGATGGGTCGCTATCCTTGTGAATTTGCAGAACAGAAAGGTATTCAGTGTGAAAGTAAAAAGCAGCGAAGATCGGTTTTCAATCTTGAGAAAAATAAAACTTATCGCATTCGCGTGATCAACGCTGCATCTTTAGCTTCATTCAACTTTTCAATTGATGGACACACTCTGAAAACCATTGAGGTAGATGGTGTGGACGTCCAAGAGTCTCCAAAGGTTTATGCAGATATTGCTTCCATTGCTGCTGGACAAAGATACTCATTTCTTTTTCGGTGTGGAAGTGATGTTAAAAACGAAAGCAGATATTTGATAAGAGCAAACATGCGAACGGAGTTTCTTCTGCTTGGTGGTGAAAATATCAACAAATATCCGGAAGCGCTGATTGGAGAAGTTACTGGAGTAATAAATTGTTATGATGGGAAAGATACTTTGAAAACTTCGGAAAAGTTCTCCAATATTGATAATAAATTTACCTACAAAAACCCAGTTTATTTGGATGAAATGGAACTGTCTCCATTAGACGGTACTCAAGCTCCAGACCCTGTTGATCAGGAGTTTACGGTGAATATCCACTTCGAAATTGGTCATGATAACGTTCGACGAGGCTCTTTTAATAATTCCCCCTTTGCGGTTCCAAAGAATAAGCCTTTATTGATGAGTGTGATTGAAGGGGAACCCGTTCCTAGTTCAGTGTTTAGTTTGGAATTGCAATACGGAAATGTTATTCAACTCATTATCAACAATCCATCCAAAGGAAATCACCCGCTGCATTTACATGGTCATCATTTTTGGGTCGTGGGAGTGGGAAAATGGAACGATGGAAATTTTACGGATGTTCCAAGAAATCTCAAGCTCAACGGGGTCAAGAGAGACACAGTAGTTGTGGAAGAGAGGTCATGGGTTGTGATAAGATTTGTTGCGGATAACCCCGGCGTTTGGCTCTTCCACTGTCACATGGACTGGCACAACTTGTCTGGGATGAGTCTGGTTTTTATTGAAGCAAAAGATGTTCTGAAAGACAATATTAAGATACCTAATGAAGCGGCATGTGTGTGCAAGATGCATAATAATATTCATGAAGCGGGCGTGAGTCTTAAAAAATAGTGCTGTATATTTATGAGAAGCAGAGGAATCAGATTTTGTTGCAAATTATGAAGGATCTCTAAAACAATCGATGAAAAACACCTACTTTTTATACTGTTTCCAACATCATCGTTGGAAAATTGATAGGATCGCAGCTCAAAGATATTAATGGTTGAACGCAGTTAGACAATACGCAAAAGCATTTACATCAGTAGCTAGTTTTCAGCATTAAAACGACTCTCTTTATTTGTAAGTATATTACATGCATGTAATGCACATATAATAAACTCTGCTGCTGGAAGTGTAAAAATGAATTTTTGAAAACTGATATAAAACCTCAATAAACGATAATTTTGAAAAGTAACGGTTACTGAAACCGCGACGCAGCCTAACCACAACGCTACAATTTCAATTTATTTCTACATTCAACCAGTGATTGCATGTTTAGGTTAAGATGGAAGAAGAACAAGATGATAATATAAGCTTAAAATCTGTATCTACATCAGCCAAAACAAAGTTCACGCTAAACTAAACCAAACTAAAATCACTATATTCTTCTCGGAATGGTAGCGGGCCGCAGTTTCGTGTTTCGTTTGCAATTTAGCATCAACCCCACTCCATTGATGATGGGAAAATTGCTGAATCAACCCGTTCTGGTCTCAATCCAGTGAACATTACAGATCCATGGGCATTAATGAGATTTCCGACGATTCTCAACTAGTTAAAATATATCTTCCAGAAGCATCTTTATTACTTCACCTGAAGTAAATAGATAATCCAAACTATATTATGGAAATCATGGTTTACGTCAATAACATGAGATTATTTCACAACGCAACTTCTTTATGAATCAATGATGCGTGTCAAGTAATTCACATCGCCAATCCACGTTTTCACCTCTAATTATAAAAAATGGTCATATAACCGTCATTTCAGAATTTTTGTGCATAACCTGATATTTTTAGACCAACTGTGTCCCGTAAAATTCGAAAGGCAAGGATGGATGAATACAGTTCAGTTTTTTCTGTTCGTTTGTTAATATTTTAAAGTATATAATATTGACTAAGAATTTGTCAAATAAATAGATTCATTTGTGCACTGCGACTCATTTTTAATTAAAATATTTAACATTTCATACATCAAACTCTATATGCTAAAATTTCTACAGAAGTATGGTCTACCAGAAAGACGAACTCTCCTGCGCGGTCTTGAAAAAATGCAGACTCTGAGTAAATGTATATTTTGACTTGGTAATGCTAAAAAAATATGTATTCGTGAATAAAACAACGTGGAGAAGTTGTGCCAGGTCATAGTAAGCAGCAACTAGATACTGATTTTACTTGTGTTATCTTTAATGAAAGAAAAATACCCACGCCGGATTTTTACATTGAGCTTACCTTGAACTGCTGGCATTTATTCCATTATTATTTGCAATAATCGTGAGTTCAATCAGCCGACGGGAAACCTGTTCAAACTGACCAGTCCTAAGTTGATTTATTTACCAACAAGAAACCATACTTTGTATGGTATTTCACATTTGAGTTTGATACCAATGCTCTTGAATATATAATACACGTATGCACTGCTTTGTGGAGCGTTCTTTTCCTGAATTTATTTTACAGCCTGAGAGTTGTTATGCCTTATAACGCTGACGCTGTTATAAAATGATAATTTCTACCTGTTCATTTCAATTTAACATAGTCTTTGCATTACACTATCTCCAGGTCAGTTTCAGGTGCAAGTTGTTCCACAGGAGTTACATATTATTTGCAGATTTCTCTATGTATGGATGGACACAATGAACTCATTCTTCAACAAGTTCCGCGTACCACAAAGAATTTCAGCGCAGGGAATACAAGTATTCCTCTGCATTACTAAAACTTATTAAAGCAATGTAAAAATCGTTTACATAAAGAACGACGCATCTGGCTACAAAACCTTTATAGTTAAAACTCTGTGCTACGTACTTGTAAAGCTCGGTTTGCACAGGTTTCCAATTGGCTGGTTAAACTCAAGATTAGTAGCAAAATTAATGGAATAAAAGCAAGCAGTTTGTGGTAAGCTCCTTATGAAAATCTGACGTAGGCATTTATTTCAGTAGAGATAACAGTAGTGAAACTAGTACCTAGTCACTGTTTATAATGAACTACCACAACTTCTCAAGGTATGTAGGTTTATACGTAAATAATTATAATACATATCTATGATTAGTTGAGAGCGCGAACAAAATGTTCGGCTATGCTAAACCCTATATAAAAGTAGTTTGTATGCTAAATCCCATGTAAAATTTGTTTGGGCATGCTAAACCATATGAAAATTTGCCCTAATATGAAAATTTCAATTTTGAAATATTGAGAAATGCTAAACCCTACTACTAAACCATATATAGATTGGAAAGAATGGAATAAGGAAACAATTGAGAAATGCTAAACGCTATATAGGAAAAAAGGGAAATGCAGAAACCAGAATCATATATATGTATTGGAAAAAAGGATTTAGCATATGATTTACCATTAAAAAAAGCGTGGGATTTAGTCTACAGAAAAAGTGTAGGATTAGCATATCGAAAATATAACGTAGGATTAGCATTGGTTTTTTAGGCACAAGATTGAGAATTTCTCAGGTTAGGTTAAGAAAAAATCAATAATAAAGAAAACCTTACGATACAATTACCGCCTTACGGCTCTTTCGATATGGGATTTAGCATGATGAAATTTGTAATATGGGATTTAGCATACAAAAAATAGATGGATAGTAGCAGGCCGCATGTTACTGACGAGTTGCATTAAATTAACGTGGCACAATGGTGTAACCGGTCCACCGGCTCTAGTTATTTTCTATTTTTGATCATTACACAAGCACAATAAATAAGGAATAAGATGAAGCTACAAGTTTCTGTCCCACCAGCAATGTCCTGGTTTCTAATCATCACCTGTGGGAACCGGCCATTCCAGTAGATGCACCACAAAATACCTTTGCTCACTTAAAATTAACAAAGCTGAGAAGTTTTAGGGGAATCTAAAATATGCAGAGTTGCGCCAGTTATAGCAAGAAATAGAAGCAAATAATATGATCAAACCATAGAATAGGCTGGAACTTTTTTGTTCAAGTCTTCCTGGATTTATTCGTAGTGCGTTTATGGATAAACCTGGTGGAGCCATGGTCAGTGTTGTAAAAAAACAAGAAATAGTTTCATACATCCAAATCTCATAAATCCAAAAACTAGCATACTAATGTACCTATATGTTAATGTTATAATAGTACGTAATGAGTAACCTCCTGGGTGTCAAACCACATCATGAAGGTTTTCATGTTTGAAATTGCATGTTTAAAGTGATGTACCACAACACATTTATATCAATTAAAGAAGAATTGACGTTCGCATTTGATATACAGCTGGCTAAGTGCAGTGCAGTAGCTTTGGATTGAATACTACCATTCACCATTCAGGTACTAAAGCAATGGTTTTACTAAGAGAGCTCTTCTTGGAGCCAACCATGATCTTGCACAATTCCCATGAAAAGTTGAATGCACATCTTTACCTCAAAATATAAAAACTGGTTTCATTATCTTTCAAGCTTCCATTCCATTGCTTTCGTCTTTACCTAGATGTAAGGTTCAGTATCATCTCATCCGAAGCTGCAGTTATTAACTGGACGTCTCATTGAAATAACACTTGCGACCGTGCCTTATACGACCAACACAAACAAACGAAAGTTTAGAAGAATTATGACACTCAAAGTCCTGATTTTTCTTTTTATTATTTTCTCCGTTTATTTATTTGGGCGGACATGTGCCTCAAACGTCCTTAATTATGGACCTTTGCCTCCTAAAGTTGGGAAACAATTGAAAGAAGTAAGTAAAGTTTTTGTCATCGTGCACTTCATTTTATTATTAAACTTAAATACCTTGTGTTGTGACAAAAGTTAAAGGAAAGGGTCGGACCCCTGCTAAACGAGGACTATATGAAAACCGACTTTTATCTTATTCGATGGCTTACGGGTAATTATTAACATTATTAGTTCATTTGTTAATAAGAAAACTCATAAATTTCAGTATTTACATGCAAAATCTTAATATTCGTACTTTTTGTTTGTAGCAAACGATTTCGATACGTATGCAGCAGCGAATATGTTGGCAAAGGTAAAAAGAAATTTTCAGTTCTGGGTTTCAACTTTTTTACCATATTTAATAAAGGAAACCGTTTCTTTAAACGTCGATAGAACTTAAAGTGGCGAAGAGAAAATAAATTGAGTACCATTCATTTGGAAAACTTTGACGACATAAAAAGAGATTTTCCAACCACCGTTGACACAACTGATAGGGACGGTCGTCCAGGTAGGTAAGCATGCTTTTTCTCAAGAAAAAATTATTAAATTAAAATAGTAAGATAATTGTCGTCGTGATTTTTTAGTGGGCACTCTCGACATGTCCCAATGGAATATCAGAAACGCAGTTATAACTGGTCGAGCTCCAAGGCTGGTACGCTATATTAATATGTTATTGGAAAACATAACGAATCAAGTGCTTGAAAAGAACAAAAGCGGGAAGAATGTGACGCAATGGGATGTGATTATGAATGCTGACGGTGTGAATATGGTTTCACACGGTTGTCCTTTGTGTATGTGTCAAATACTTTGCTATTTCTAATATTTTAAAGCTCCTATTAAAATGAAATTACAAAGATTATTAATAAACAATTAAATTAAAGGTATTCGTGTTTGGATGCAGTTTATGTACTCGTTGGAAAATCACTATCCGGGATGGATGAATGAATTTATTGCAATTGATGGTAATTATAACAAAATATAGCTTTTAATTTTCATGCATTTATATATCGTAAAATGTTTAAAAAACGTTTTTTGCCCTCTTGTATAGCATCATTTGCTGTGCATACGATTCTTGACATTACCAGACCACTAGTGTCCCGCAATATTCGAGAAAATATGAAAGTATTTGGAACTAATAGGGTTCAGTGGATGCAGTATTTAGATTCAAAAATTAGCCGAGAAGAACGAACTGAAACGTATGGAGGATCAAAACCGTCTGTCATAAAATAGTGACTGGCTTGGTTAACTAGTTTTTATCTAAATATACTAACATATTTGTGAAGGATTCAAATGTTTGAATAAATAATATATTGTGAGGGCAGAACATTTCTTCTTCCAAATTAAAATGTAGTGAATAATTCGATAATTACTTCAAAATGGCCGAAAAACTAGCTTAATGCTCCAAATAGGATAGGTCAAATATTTTCGGATTATTTTCAAATTGCAAATTTTTTTAGGATTAGAAAATTCATTTCTCTCTCTACCCATTTAGGCCGTGGAAGAAAAGGAACCAACATTGGACATTGTACACAGAATACATATCATCAGCATCATCTTCTGTCGTAGCATAAAAGAGACGGAATGAATCTGCACCAAACTCGCAAGAAAGTTATGATGCAGATTCCTCTAACATCATATTGCGTATGAAATGGAGCCAGGAAGAGGTGCAAAGTAGATGAAAAAATAGGGAGACACACAACAGCTTCCCACTACCCTACTACGCCATCTCCTTACATTCCGTTCGTGTATCTTCAAGGTCTACCTCAATACCTTGTGTTATAATTACCTTATTCATAATAATTATTAATTATTATGAATTATTGAATATTCCAGCATTACATGAAAAAACCGAAAACAATGCCAGGAAATCAGGTTGCACATAACTCCACAGAGCGTGCCTGGAGAGACCGAGCTAGTTACAGCCCGAAATGGGTGGGAACGTCTCTTTTGGAGCATAATTAGATTTTCCACGATCACCAATCGTATTAAAGGGTCCGTACTTAGAGATTGAGCGCAGTAAATAATTCACTTACGAGGAGCCCTCGTGAAGTAATGTGCCCCAAACTTCAGCATATCATTGGAATATATAGTACTCGCCAATTAAAAATTACTGTTCTCTTTTATTGCTTCAATAAGTTTGTAATTCTATTCTTTTGTATAGTATCGCGTCTTACCAATTATTCCAGCTACCGAATAAATGTATTGAATTACCAATGGCATTAGTAGGACGAGCCAATCCTACAATTGTGTCTTGTGTTTACGACTAAAAACGTGGGAAAAATTGTGGTCCCTTCAAGATTGGAGATATCATCTCGTATTGCCCCTATTTTAAATGTCTTAACTTACACCAATGATTCACTCCATTTTTTAGAATACGTAGTGTGGGATTTAATGCTAGCCTAAATTGGGGTTGACGTAAAATTGACGTGCCATACTTCTGTCATATATCTGCTGGCTCTACTCATTTGCCTTTACCCAGAATAAATCGACTACATTCGTTCCTGGTAAACTAAAACTTTGTTATTTTCCATTGTAATTGTTTAGTACGTCAGAGAAAAACCATTAATTTAGAAATCCGAATTATAGGTATTAGGTAAAAGGGTCTGCAGAAGTAAAGCTCATAATCCTTAGAAAATGGTGGATTCCCTTTACATTCTCTTTCAAACGAATTAATTCATTCGTAAATACACTAGAACTCATTAAAAATGTAACTGAAATGTTTATGTCTTCGCCAGATTTCGTCATTCGCCAGTAAGTATTGTAATATAATGCTAAAATGCATGTCAAATTTTCTGCAGAAATACCGTCAAACAGTAAGATGAACCCACAGACGTGGCCTTGAAAACGTGCAGAATTTAGGTAGTCTACGTAACCGTTTTTTGAGCTATATATTGCAGAAAAATATAAATATGGTTTGTTATAAGTCAACCGTCAGATGTTGTGCTTGGTCATAACCAATAATTGGTGGCGGCGTTGCTTGTGTTGTTGCTTATGAAAAAAATACTGGATACTGGATTTTCATACTGAGCCTAAAACTGAACTGTTTGGGATTATTACATAGCTGTTGTGGCAAGTAATTGTAAGTTTGATGGGAAACCTGTGGAAGCAGACCGGTTCCAACTTGATTTATATACCCACACGAAATATACACCTAATGAGTTCGACTCACTCACGTGAACTCATCGACCTAATGAGTTGAGTTCGACACCAACTCACTGAAATGAATATAGTTTTATTTCATGTCCTTCTTTATAGCTTTATTTCTTGTCATTCTTTTATTGCCTGAGATCTTGTCTGGTTTACTGCACTGACGTAAAATGGTCATTACAATTTAACGTATAAACTTTGAGACTACACCAAATCCAAGTCAGTTACAAGTGCAAGTTGCTTCAAAAGAGTTATCTATGTGCAAATCTTTCAAGTGTGTATTAATCCATTTCTAAGTATTTCACGTTGAGTGAGAGAAGATATTTTTTGCAATATTATAAATTATTAAATTCAAATTTCCGTGTTACAACATGATTACCGACTGCTTTTTAAGAAACGGATTTCTGAGGTATGCTGCGAAGTTTATATAAGAATGCGTCGTGAGCATATTTCTCAGAGTATACTTCTATTCTGAATTTATTTTCCCTGAAAACATATGCAATGTCCAATAACTGTTTTAGTGGGTTATAGAGTTTAACTAACATTTATGATTATTACCTGCCAACGAAAACCAGAAATTGTGATGGGTTACAAATTTTATAAGCGTGAAATGAAAAAAATGAAGTGAAATTCAAGGTGATAGTGTTGAGCATATTTAATAACGTAGTAGATTGTTTGGTTGGCTATGGAATCAAAGTGTATATACTAACTGAATAATCTTTGCGTACGAACCCTCAAATAATTCAGTTGAATAGTGCCCATAACCAATCAATCCTGTAGTTTTCCATTCATGTGGTCCGCCAGCAAAATGAATCAGGAATAAGGTGAAATAAAATACAACGTAATGTCCCACGAGTAATGCCCAATCCATGTAAAGTTTAGCCGTGGGAACGCGAACCTATATTATTTCTCCCAGTTTTTCCTGGCCTATGTAAGCAGTCAGCGTATGGATGGACGTAGTTGAGCCATAGTCAAAAGGGTAATTAAATAAAAGGAATAATTAGGGCAAAGCGTTGGTGTACCTGACGAGTAAAATATTTCTTAAATGATCGTTTAGGCATTTTGTTACAACGAGTAGTCATTTCCATCAATGCTTGGCTCTCACAAATTATTGAGCAAAACGAGACTTATAAAACAAGTTTGTATTTTCTTTTATTGCCATTTTATTGCGAGTAGGCTCAATTATTTCTCATCTTTCCAGTTCAGAGAGGAGTAGCCAAACATATCAAGACTTGACGTATAATTCTCCAGGTATTTCATAAGGAAAGAAAAGAAAAACGAGTTATTACGGATTAGATTTATTAAATTTGTGTGGTTCTAAATATTCAGTCTGGGTTCATCTCTACAACGAACAATTTCCTTCAGAAAATCGCTCCTGTAAAAAATTGAACTTTGGCAAGGTGGGCAAAGATGGAATTCAATACAGAAATGGAACGAAAAGCCATGATTCGGGAGACTCTTCATTCTAACTTTCCGTTTCCGCTAATTTACAACCAAAAGCGGAAGTTGAAGCAAGCATGTTTTGCAGTGACGGCAGTGATCCTTTCAATTTTATTAGTAGCAATCGGATTTGGATGGCTCTTGGTTCCTTCAGTTATTCGCCAAATTATCCTGAGTGTAAGTAAAAATTAGTTGAAATACGTCACAATTTATATTCAATATTACGTGGACTTTTACAAGATAATATTGACCAATGTAGAAAGCAGTGATCTCACCAGATGCCAACGCTGACTTATATTCGGCATGGATTCATCCACCTATTCCAATCTACTTTAAAATCTACGTTTTTAACGTCACAAATCCAGTAGAAGTTCAGAGCGGGTTTCGTCCAAAACTAGTGGAAGTTGGACCTTACGTGTTTCAAGAAAATAGGACAAAGATCAACATTCAGCATGATGAGGACAGCGACACAATAACTTATCACGAGCACGTTACCTACCACTTTGTGCAGAAGTTGTCTGGAGAGTTGAGGCTTCAGGATGAAGTCACAATTATTAATGTTCCATTCGCCGTAAGCTCAATTAAAAAGTACATTACTTTTACATGAAAGAGCTTTCTAACAGTTGCTGCTTTTATTAGGCAGCTGCAATCAAAATAAATAAGGAGCTGCCTTGGCCAATGGATTCTCTTGCAAACATGATACTAATTAAATACAAAGAATCCCTATTTGTTAGACGAACGGTAGAGGAAATTATATTTAAAGGGTGGACTGTCCCATTTCTTCAAAAAATGGAAATGGATATTGGGCTCACGATGATACCGAACAATACATTTGGCTTTCTGTATGGCGTAAGTAAA
Source organism: Orchesella bifasciata (assembly GCA_034697805.1). Classification (NCBI taxonomy): domain Eukaryota; kingdom Metazoa; phylum Arthropoda; class Collembola; order Entomobryomorpha; family Orchesellidae; genus Orchesella; species Orchesella bifasciata. The sequence continues at coordinate 23,324 of JAQGAP010000777.1, forward strand.
GTTTTTATATTCCATTTTCTTTCTTTTTCACAATAATAATCCAAAGAAAGCTTGCGAGAAATATTGCAACCTAATTATTTGATTTTCATTAGCAAAATGACACTGCTCTGGGTCCTTACACAGTTGCACGTGGTGCAAAGGACAAATCTCTATTTGGCACGATACTCAAATACAAGAATGAGAGTGAGCTAACTCACTGGCCTAAATTTTCCAAATGTAACAAACTTCAAGGAACTGATGGCACCTTGTTCCCCCCACTTGTTGAAAAAGACAGATTGTTAACATTATTCAGCACAGATTTATGTCGCTCTTTGTATCTTTCCTATAACAAAAGCATGGAATTCGAAGGGATTAAAGGGTACCACTTCACAGCTCCACCAAACATGTTAGCAGACCCTAGAGAAGGAGGTGAGGAAAATCGTTGCTTCTGTCCCGATATTGATGTGGAACCAGATAAATGTTTAAAAAGAGGAACGTCAGAACTTTCACCTTGTCAGGATGGTGCTCCTGTTGCTATGTCCACAGTTTATTTTCTGGACGCAGATCCACAATATATTGAAGAAAGTGGATTGGTTCCAAATCGTTCAAAACATGAAATTTTTATTGACGTTGAACCAGTATGCTTTATTATTAGAATAATAATTAATCTTCTTGAGTACTACTGTTCTATGGCAAAATTAAGTATTTTACATCTTTTTTAGGTGACCGGTATGATACTGCAAGCGAGCAAAAGAGTGCAGATCAATTTAATGCTGAGACGTGTGAAACAAATATCATCCATTTCCAAAGTTCCAGAGATGCTTTTCCCATTAATTTGGTTTGATGAAGTTTGTATAGCATTAACTTATCGTTGGTTTCTTATCAACTCCTTTTACTACAATTTATCATGTCAACCTTTACGAATGCGCTTTATTTTACAGTGTGCATCACTCGATTTGGAGAACCGTTTGAAGTTGCAATCCGCCTTGTATACCGTTTGGCTTCTTGGTTTTACTTCTAAAGCGATCCCGCTTGCAATTGCTCTCGTGGTATTCCTTCTAGTTGTAAAAAGACAAATACAGCAGGAATAGAATGAATCGCTATGATGAGCCGATCCACTATAGATTGTAAATAAAATAAAATAAACCATAAAATAACTTTTATTAAGAACAGGCAAAAAATTTCTTTTGATACATTATAAGATTTTGAAAAAAATATTGAAACTCATATAACGCTTTTGCTACAGCTGTGAAAGGCAAATACAGAGCTCACATTAAAGGCTACTGTTGAATCGCTAAAATGGATCTACTTATGTGTACATGACTAAAGATACTGTTTTACTGGCAGAGATTAAATACTATATATTTATTGAATTTGGCTGTTTATGTAATTTAAGCCTTCCTTACCGATAAGGTTATAATCCCAAACAATTAATTCAATTCAACAATGTGAACTTTTAAAAGTGATATTAGTAAGTTCAATCCACTTCATGGTTCATCCAACCAAACTCCATGTGGGAAATCGAATGAATTTTTTTGCCAGTTTGATCATAGTTGAAAAGCAAAAATGACGTGATTCCAAAGAACTGTTGCTGCTATAGGTGGAATTTAATGTAACTTAACAAATTTTCCGTGAGCAGCTTTGTGAAGAAATGTTTGTTTCGGAAAAGTCGTATTAGCCTTGTCTCACCTTGACCGACCCTGACACAAGTGGAAACTAATAGTCTGAAACTGAAGACAACTACCTGCGTCATTGAAAGATGTGAAAAATTCAGTAGAAATTGAGTATGCAGCTGTGTCAAATAAACATATTAATTCATAATTTGATTCCAGATAAGCCAAATAAATGAGACAGCCACGCCGCCAACAAGTCGCCAATAATTGATTAGCCTAAACAATCCTTTCGCATTAGCAAAAATGATCTGCAGACGCGTCAACCAACATAGAACAAACAAAAGGCTAGCTGGAAAATGTATCATTGAAATCAGTTTCTCAAACAAAATCAACTGTGAGGCTGGGGGTTTCATCCTAAATAGTTCTAACAAGCGAGAAATTGAAAAAAATTTGCGAAGTCAAAAGTTTATCAATGTGAGCATGAATTAACAATGTGAATGGCGAAAGCACGTAGATTGTAGAACTTTATTTCGTAGTCCAATTGTAGGTTTTTTGCTAAAATGTGCACAAAAGTGTTAGCATTATTATTTAGTTATCTTGTAAAGTAGATGTAACTTATGCAATGATTGTTAAAAGGAACTAAACCTTTTTGAATTATTTTTTGATCCATTATTTAAATGTTTTTAGTAACTCTGTTAACTTATTTACCTTTAGAAACTGAAACTATTACCTTATTTTAAAATTACCTGCAGCTAAGAAAGTTCAAATAGACATGAAGAATTGACTGAGACATTGTGATATATTCGATTCCTATTAAATATCCCAATTACCTTATCATTAACAAACTAACGATCTGTATTATACAAAAGTTCACCAAGACCAGGGGTGTGAGCTCGTCCACAAAATTGTCATAGCCTAGATGCACTCTTTGGGTTCGACAGGACTGCATTTGTTGCTTAACCAGTTTCCTTCTTTGCTTGCTGATAAAAAAGTTTTGCGTGGGCTTGGGGAAAGCTGCCAATCCAAAATTGATTTTCTCATCAATTAAACAATGTTTTTCAGAAGCGTGGTCACGTCGTTTGATTTTGATCCTTATTTCGATTACCAAAATTATTGTGTTAGAAATACGTGAGCCGTAGAACTAATATAAAGCGGGGCGCATATCCAAGTGATTGAAGTATAAAATATTAGTACTTTCCTTTGGAAGGTAATTTATTGGTAGTGTCATGATTAAATAACAATGCTATCACCAAAATCTACCATCCTCTTTTATAGGGGTAGAAATTTTAAAGGTATGAAAAAATTTCGAAAAAATTTTGATTATCATTCTAAATTTCTAATTTAATTTTATCTTCGTTTCTGATTATGCTGTCATAAAGTTTCTCTTACCCGTTACATTTCATGTATATTGACTATACAAGCACCTTGGTGAAGAATGTTTGTGGATTTTATCTAAACAATTTTCGTGACTTAAATTATTCCTGGTTTCTTACAAAAAAATTTGTGAACTTTTAAAACTTTTAACTTTCGTTTATAGTTTCTAATAGACCCATTGACACTCAATTAAGAAACAGAACAATCCAATCCACGAAACAACTAAAAGTATAAAAGTTGTATTTCCTCACATATGCACTGACGAGTCTGTCTTGCGTTTGCCTTGAATCACAAAATAATGAGTAAAAGCATAACCCAAATGATTTTGAGTCATAGGAGGTTTACGTTTGTTGAAGTAATATATATCTGCACCACGGAGCCGTGTTTGCACACGTGATGTACTGCATGCACTACAACACAATCTCGATATACAATATATGAACGTCGTTCCGTAAATTTCGTCAAGCTTCCATTGACGGCTTTTATGCATTTACGCTTTTATGAGCTTGACGTTCCATTAAAAACATACTTGTACAGAGCAACGCAATAAATTAAATTCATTTAAATTCAATATCTCATGTGTCATCATGCAATCCTTGTGCTACTGAACTAATGATTTTAGAAAAGTTTACGAAACTGGTGAGACCTCTACTTAAGGCGAACTACATGAAAATGGATTTCTACCTTATTCAATGGATTAAATTTGCTATTATTTTTTTTACTGTAAAACTCCTATTTAT
>JAQGAP010000778.1:0-27017 GCA_034697805.1 Orchesella bifasciata
CAGACACCGACTTCAATTTGGGACATAATTGAAAACAATGTTGAATGCAAAAGAGGGACTCCAGCTCCCGCAAGGTTCTACAGCTCATGGGTTCGGTGAAAAGTAGTGGTGTTCAAAATTATGAAAAAATGTATACTGCATAGAAACTGTTCATTATCTTAAGGATAGTCAACGGCCTCAGTAGGTACAAAATGCAGAAAGTGACCGATTCTATTCATTTTAGGTATTATAATAATGTTAATTTGTCGTAAGGATATTGGTGATTGGTTTTTTGGATGATGATAATGATGATAATGATGATAAAATGAATTTATGCATAAAAACGAGTATTTTTTCAGGTATTACAATAAATGTGACATTTTATTTCAGTCTTTTTGAAAGTTGAACAAGTTGTGGTGAAAGTCAGTCTTAATTTACAAATAATACAGCACGAGGGAGTGACTACAGCAGCCTAATGGGAGAGAAAACTACTGAAATTCATAGAATTTGCCTACAAAACGCATAATTATATTTTTGTTTTGTCTTCTCTCCCTCGTGCTTCGACGTAAATTACCTGAAAAGGGAAGAATAAACTAATTAATTATAATTTGACCCAGTTCACAATCCAAATTATTGAGACGCGTTGAAAAGGGATTTGAACCTGAGTCATTAACTATATTTAATGGTACAAGAGCGTTCCGGTTTCCATCATCATTATCATCGTTGGGAAGGAGAGGAGGAGCTGGAATTGCCTCTAGTGGTATAGCCATTTCTAACAATGGCATTGATCCGGCGTTATTACGGCGTTGTCTGGGTGGCTCAATTCCCAATAATTGATGATCATTTTGAGGAAGAATTTCATCAATTAACATATTTGGGATGTCTGGTAGGCTGTTTCTCCTCTCAACGTTGTTACGCTTCCATAAAATTGATGTCACGTTTCCAGATCCATTGTGTGCCTTGAACTTTTTCCATAATTTCCAACCAGCATTCATAACAAACATCGTGAACAAGGTGCAAATGATGATGTTTGTTATCATGCCGGAAGAGTTGCCAGAATCTGAAATAATGTATATTAAATGGGTAAGAATTAGGGATTTATGCATTTTAAAAACACGACAATGATTACTTACTTTGAACAGGTGGTATAATTGTTGTAGATGTTCCATAAATAAAGCACGTACTTTCCATTCCTGGTGTAAGGGATGAATAGAACTTTCCATCCAGTTCAGAAAGGCAGACTGTCAATCCCTCTGTAACTTCAGCAAAGTAGCAGAGATTTGACAGGCAACGATTGCAGTCAAAATTGAAGCTGGAACACTATAATTTTAAATAAAAATGCATGGTAGTAGCACAAACACATAATATTAAATAACATTTGATATGGTTTAGATATAGTTTATCACTTACGGGTACGGAATTTTCCATTTTAAATTAATTAGTTGTGACTGGATCTGGAAACGTGACTATTTTGTTTTCTTTTTTGTAGAAGAGCAGCTGTGATTTGAATGAAGTGCCAGATGTGCATAAGTGCTAGTAGACCCGCTAAACGAAAGCTGATAGACAGAATGCAATACACCGACATCCGAAATAAATATTTAAACTGCCCGATCCTACTTCAATATGTAATTGCTATGTACCCGATAAACGAAGTATGCATTACCAATGGACCCGATAACCGAAATACATGTAGGTTATGTATAATTTAAAATGAATATTCTAGTTTCGTATCTGATTAACTATTTAAGGGTTGATATGTACCGATGCCGAAATTCTCATTACATATATACCCGATAGCGATCGTTCTAAACATCTATCTACCCGATAACATAAATCTGCATTATCTATGTATCCGCTAAAATGTGTTTTCGATACATCCGACAAACTAAATTTTCAATATTTATGTACGGATAAATTGGTAATAGTTACATATTCAATAAACTAACTATGCATTCCCTATTTACCGATAACTTGCTAATGTAATATTTGTATGCCCGATAAACTAAATAGGCGTTACCTATTTATATGATAAGCTAAAATGCAAAGTAAATTACTTGCAATTTATTTATTTATTTTTGACTCAATATTATATATTTCATATTCTCAGCTCAATGTTATATTTTGTGTGCAGTTCCCCTGCGATAGCAATAGATATTTATAATAATGCTTCTATCATGAGAAATAAAGTATTTGAACAACACACTGTCGACCATATTTTACAATGTTAGTAAATTTATTTACAAATATTATTGAATTTATTTACTTTGAACAACACACTGTCGACCATATTTTACAATGTTAGTAAAGTTATTTACAAAAATTATTTTATTTATTTACATTACTTAATATTCATTACTGACGTATCGTTAACCTAGGCAAATCATCATGACAATCAGTACAAATACTCCACACATAATATATTTCGTTAAAAAATGTAGTCATGTCCTCTGTAAAGTTACAATAAAAGTTCAAGTTGTTTGTTCTGAAAAGGTCGTGGACAAAGTTTAAAAATCTAGGATAGCATTCTGGACAATACCTTTGATTGTGTTGCGCGGTACAACTTTCGTAACACAAGTGAAGTGTTGTATACCATGATTCAATTGTTCTGTAAACTTCTATTGTCATATCCATACCTGCTTTACACAAAATACGTTTAATTTGGCGAATAAATAGATAAACACAAAAACTACATGCATTTAAATTTGCATGGAGTAATAAAAACTCTTTTATGGTGTATTGACATGTTATATTGTTTATTTTAATTTTTATATCACTATTATAAAGATAGTTACACCTTACGTCCGAGCTGCTGGATGGCTTTTCCATGTTATCAAGGTTGAGTATACTAAGAAGTTGTGCAGAAGTACGGATGACAAAAATGGGGCTATTATACACCGTCAGCATACGAATGGGATGTGGATAGGCGGCTGGGCTAAACTAAATTTACACAAAGTCTTTTTGTTTAAATTCATCGTGAAATATTGGACATATTTTTAATGATCGTTCTACATTATCGTAAATACTAAGAAGCTTCACATTTTCACATGTAACTTTTTTTAAAAATAATTTTATGATTTTCTTAAATTTCCTAAACAGTTTGCTATTTCTAGTCTGCTTTGCATTAAGCAGATTACTTAGTAACATAAATGTTTTACATAGTTCGTTTAATACGTGAGGACTTAAAAAAGCATTGTGCATAGTTAAGTCAACAAATTCAGAAGCAAAGTTTTGAAAACAGCAACGGCAAATATCTGGTGGCAGCGTTAATTTATGGATTACACTTTCACACGTTTGGCTTAAAAAAGCCTGGTCTGGTGAATGTACGACAACAGTTTCAGAGAAAGTAACGTTTTTCTTTGATTTGATTTGTTTTACAGTGCTTCTTCCCATACTAAATTCATTCGTCTATTTTAGGCCAATGTTCATATGCTTGATAGTGTAAGGCTGTACTGCTTCCATTAATTCTACAAACTTCCCAGGAATTGTAACAATGCGAATGAAACATTGCAATGTCTTCGCCAAAACTACATTCTGGTGTGATTGCCAGACTGCTTATAAATCGTTTGACTTCTTCATAAAAATCTAGAAATTGCGAGTGGCAAAAATTGCTGCTGTGTTGACTTCGACATAATTCAAACTTGTTGAAAAGCTTTATGTACAAAACAAGTGCACTTGTAAAAAAACCTTTTGTGTATGGTAGTTTCCTAGGAACAAATTTTGTTAGACACATGTAGAAATTCCAGTGACATTTTTTACAAAGGGAAATACGGTACTCGTTTCTTACAAACTTTCTCAATTTTTCTACTAAACGTTTCCAGTTTGCCCCATTGTCATTTGAAGACACCTCTGATGAAGAGATGTCACACAGTATGACGCTATTTTTGAACTGAAGATTCAATGAATCCTTCATTGTATTCAGAAAACTTTTTTAAACTTGTAAAAGGTTTTCAATTTCGCTATCTAGACTGGGTAAATCAGGAATGCCAACAGTGTTGATAACATTGGTCAGGAAATCTGAAGGAATAGGGCTTTCTTCAATTTGTTGATGTACAGTTGATTGCAAACTGTTGAAAGCCAAAACGAGCTTTTTTACCATATCCATTGAAATTTTGTCCGTTATAAATGACAAGTCTGATAAATATTTTAGTAAACATCCGCAACAAATGAGTGTGTGCAATCTTGTACATGAAGTTGAAGTGCTAATTTTTTTTGTATTTTTGGCTTTGTATTTTTTTGCTTGTTTTTGAAATCTTTGGAGTGCTTACCAAAAGACTTCATTCTATTTACATTTATTAACACACGTACTTTTCACTTGATATCCAACTGATGAACAAAGGGGCGAATTGATCCTACAAAACTTTCTACGGCATTGTCGTCTTATTTTGCGAATAATTTTTTTAATGTTGCGATCGTTTAAACTTTTGTCCGTCACACTAAACACACGTTCTGCTATATCCAAAGGTGAAATATCTTTTAGTCTCCCTGCAATATATGCTAGACAATATCCTCCGCACAAGTCGGACGCGTCAGGTTGTACAGCCTTTCTGCTCACGACACGAACATGAAATGGGATTGTGATGTTGTATTCGTTTGGTTTAAATCCCAGTGAATCAAAGTAGTCAAATTCCACACCATTGCCACGACGTCGGTAAGCATTAAGAGCAAACCAATGACCTATTTTCGTTTTATCGCTACGTTTAGAAACGTTGACAATTAGATAAAGTGGTAGTTTGTCATAACGTACTACGTGAAACTCATCTGACGCAATGACCTGTTTGTGAACGTTAAAGCCATCGCACAGACAATCTAGCAGAAATGATATTTCGTTTTCGTCCATTATTCTATGTAAACTTGATTATTTTTGTCAATGCTCAACAAACGATTATTCTGCATCAATACTATTACTGTAAGCGTATCTGACGTAGCTGATCCAAAATCTAATTGCAAACGAAGAGCGCCGGATTTTGCGAGTTGATATCTGGTGAAACGACTGGCAGCCATTAAATTAAAAACTAAACAAAAGCTTGTTTTTATGAACTGTTCCGGATCAATACCATGGCTGTTACAATTAGAGGGCAGACCATTAAATGAATTAATATACGCCAACATATACTTGCGATTCAACGGATTGACTTCTATGGATTTAAAAATTAATGGATCTCCATCCAAAGTAAGGGTAGCAGACTTGAGCCCATGATCTTTGTAGCAAAATGCACTTTCGTGACCAACTCCATGATAGGATGAACTTTTTAAAATTGCGCAACATACAATGTTTGGAATTTGTCCCAATTGCAAAGCTTCAGAAACATGTTGAGTACTGCCGGAAGCAACGTTAAATGTAACTACATTACTCTCAATGTATGGATAGAAAAGTCTTCCATTTCTTGCCAAAATGTTGTTGTGTATGGTCTCTACGTCGCTATGAACCACAAGTTTACGGACGAGCAAGTAGATACTCTCAATTTTGAAGTTTGCATTGAAGCTTTTCCCAGTATCAGGGGCAGTAGCATCAATACACCTTTGTGGATTAGAGCGCTTGAAATTAATACGCAATGTTGAATGGGGCTTTAGGAATTTTCCAGAATTGAATAGTCCAACCTGTAATTTGCCTGCCATTTGAATTTGTTTAGAGCCTTTTGCGATATCGAATCTGTATTTATATCCCTTGTTTGTTGACAAGAAAGTATTTGCGTCATCGTCTGGTGCCCACAACTCTGTACGATACAGCGTTTTTTTAGCCTCTGCGGACCCACCAAGCAATCTTAACAAATGGCATTGGTAGTCATAATTGGCCGAATTGCGGGTTATATTAACTGAATTAAGATACACCTCACAAGATTCGAAAAGAGCACTTAAGAAATTCGATGTGGGGGCATATGTAGCTGTTTCTGCTAGATCGCTTCCAGTCCCGTCCACCAATTTTCCCTCAACAAAAAGCCACACCTCTCCTAAATCAATATAGTGTAAGCTTTCTGGTATAAAAAATTCGCAAGGTATATTTAGGTCCAACGTTGATGGATTAAAAACAGGAAATACCTTTTCAAAGCTTTGGTCCACGATCGACACATCGGTTAACGGTAAATTGTTAGTCAGCAAAAGAGATGATGATACCCCCGCTTGAGATTTCAGGCTGGATGCCTGAAGTGACGTTTGGGATTGTTGCTCCATTTTAATGTCTTATTTTTTACTACGACGCCGTGTTGTTTTCGACTTTTTTCGAATGACTCGTTTTTTCTGACGTCCAGCTCCAACGAGCGTCTTTCTCACTGTGCGGCGTTTTTTTCGGCGGCCTCCTTTTAATACTTTACGCTTGACAACACGCTTGGCTTTCATTCTCTTTTTCCGGAACCGCTTCAAAGGAACAACATAATCTGGGTTATCCTTCAAGAGTCCAGAATCAGCGCACTCTGATGCCATTTTGTCTATTGTGCAGGTATCCCCGCAATTTATGTTTCTAATCATAATGCAAACGAGCGTTTAAAATGGAGAATGGCCATTGTTGGCTCATCCTTTACTGGTAGATACTCACCCGCCTCTGAGAAAAGACTAATTGAAATGTAATTTATTGGGGTTTTAGAGGCTGGATAATAAATTCTTTGATTTGGAATGTATACAAATTCTGAACTACCTTGCTCTCTATTTACTGTGGCTAAAGAGGACTGCAACGTTTTGTTAAAAATATTGCATTTTTCAATTGAATTTGTCCTTATGAAGAACTTTTTATGACTACCCGTTATTCTTCGCTCTTCGGCCTTTATATACTTTGGGTCATAGGGATCAATCACTTCAGTTTTTACTAGAATAGTCATCGTTTCTTGTATTCTGAAATTTTTGTCTAATCCCAGATACTCATTTAGAAATGGGGACAACAATAAAATTGCATTATCTGGGCGGAAAGTGCATTGTATAGCAGAATGTGCATCGTCAACCAACATTGATAGACGAAACTTAGTTTTTGACTTGACAATTGTTGTAACTATGCCAGATACTATGTCATTTAGGGTTGGATCGTGTAATTGATCTAAGTCTAGTGTGAATGAAGTCCATTTTTCACGTCTAATCACCCAAGACTGTTTCCCTGCGTGTTTTTCTTTTAATTGAGCATCTGAAATAGCTTCAGTGCTCTTAAATTCGCCGGTTTGAAATGTATTGTGAGAAAACCCAAATAATTTTGCTAAATCAGATGGAAGTACTAAAGTATAACCTTCGTACTCTATGTATGTTAACTCGAATGCAATCAAAACGTTTTTGTTGAAAATTGGGGATAGTTTTACAGGAATTCGGTTTCTCATATCAGTGTTAAACGTTATACTCATGGCCAGCAAAGTATCTGATGTCTTGACAAATAAAACACGTTGTTCTAAATGTTCCATAACTGTAATCTCGTGCTCTCTTTTTGCCATATCATAGAAAGGAAGTTTGGTTTTTTGTTGAGGAAGCCCTAAGGCCGTGGTTTCGTTCGAAGGCATGTAGTTATCATGGTAATATAGTTCAGTAAGTGCAACTTCGAAATGCTTAAGATCTAGGCTTCGCCCCAATTCGTTTGAAAACGATGAGCTAGTGTTTCCTGGAAATGAATCCAAGCTTTTGTCGGACGAAGCAACAAAGGTAAAAGAGGTTTCAGGCTCCATTGTTTGTGTCAACGGTTGCCGAAATTAGATCGTGAGATATAAATGTAGCATTTAGCACTGCTCCGTTCAAGTCTTCCAAAATGTAGGAATGAACTGGCCATGTAGTGTGTGTTGCTTTTATTCTAAAAATTTCCGATGACCAATTTTGCTTATATGACTTGTGAAAATTTAACCTTTTCTTGGCTATCCTCACGTAATCATTTGGAAAAAACTCTTGAGGCTTTGGCTTGTAATCAGCGAATCGTTTATAGATATTCATAAAAACGGCAGAATGGTCCTTAGGTCGGATTGAATTTGGCTTATACTTTGTCACGTTACTTACACTGTTATTATAATTTGCCACTATCGGATTTAACACGTCAACCCATCTCTGCTTTCCTGTGTGATGAAACCACTTGTGAAACTTTTGCTTTAAATATTTTACCATTAATTCAGCAGTAAATTCCTTACGAATTGAACTGGTCACGTAATGATGTACATTATACTTTTTAAAGAGTGCTTGAACACGATGTGACAAAATTCCTGCTTCACCATCACTATGTATACTTGCAATTTTATACTTTGTATCTTTAAAAAGCATTCGAAATGCCTTTTCAAGTTCCTCTGCACTTTTGTTTTTGAGTTTGTAACACCAGAGCTTTTTAGTAAAACAACATACACAAACTAAAATCATTGAATAATTGCTATTATATTTTTTAAGTAATTGAGCATCTAACAGGTCTACTTGTACAATATCCAGTGGTCGGAAAACAATCAGAGGTCTCGTTTTAATTGGACCTCGTTTGGCGGAACGAAAAAGTGAATACGTTTCAATCTTGTTTAAACTTGCTTGAAGAGCTTTGAGGTCTTTTATATTTCTTGCTTTTGCAAACGTGTGAAGGGAGCCCAGTGATGCAGGATCTGAGAGATTAAAGTATGACCGTCTGATGTACTTGTCAATTATTTCGCCTTTTTTTCTTGGCATTTTTTATCTTCGATGACAATAGCTCTTTTGGAACCTTAAGGTCTAGTAAAACTGGTAAAAATGATTCCCAATTGGTAGGTTTTTCCTTTCCTTGTACTGCATATACTACAAAGGGTACGATATCGTAAGCTTCTGAAAATTCTTTGGATGGATTCATTACAGTCCCGGTACTATCATATGAAACACCTCCATCTCTAAGTATATCCAAAAGTTTTTTTACTTTGCGTAAAGTGCTTTTTGGTAGTTTTGATAGTTTTTTTGTAAGTTGATTACACTCTTGGATTTTTTCTTTGTCGCGGAGATAGGATTCGTAGTCCCGTAATGGAATTACGCGATATGTCTCCATTATCACTAAGAATCTAAAACGTAATACGCTGCTTCTTGTAAAAGTTTGACCAGCACGCACAAAACTACTGGTTTTAATAATTTATTATATTTTCTAAAATATAGAATTATTCGCTTCGTTCTAATTCCATTATTTATAACCTTTCTTTCATTTGGATCAAGGGGTTTGCTGCGTATAACCTTTCTCAACGACAGGCAAGCAACTAATGCTTCGCGCTGTGTCTTAGTAGATGCTTTTAACAGGGTTTCCAATTCAGAATTGGTTGATTTGCATACAGCATGTAACCAACCAAATTCAGACGAAACCTTTTCCATCTTATGGGCGGAAAATTATCAAATTTTCATCTGGAAATACACTGCTTCTATATCTCCATCTATCATTATCTTTTGGGTGAAAACTAAGAAACAAATATGAATATTTTTTACTACCCGTCACCTGTTTGTATGCTGAAAACAATTGTTTTGAATTTTCCTGATCAATACTGTTTAGGAAACGCTTAACTGCTCCTAAATCTCTACTAAATCTCATTAAAATAATATAGGTACTGTTTATACTCAACAATCTTCCCCTTTCGATGAATAAACTTTGGGCCAACACGATACAAAAGATTCGTTCATGATGACATCTCACAAGATAAAAATTTTCTATTTCTGTTGGGGATTTGCGAATGTTTAAAATTTGATCATCAATGATTAATAAAAGGTTTTTTCCAATATACTCGTCAACGACGCCGATATCCTTTGAAAAAAGAACTTTTCCGTCCTCATTTATCTCATCAAAAAGTGGCTGATAGTGCGAGTACACGTAAATTACAAAATCAATCTTTTCACTGAATAATCGATCTCTTTCTTTAATTATTTTAACTATTAATGTACTTTTACCTGACTGACTGGGACCATGAACGGTTAATGTGCCAGGAAATTTAATCGAAAGATCGACTACGTCTATTTCATTCTGATCCATTTTGACTAATGATTCTGTATCCAATAGGGTAGGATATTATATTGTCTTTGTCAAACATCCTATCCTTCTCAACCATTTGAAGTGGACCACGCGATCTGCTAATTATTCGAACCTTGTTCCCTTCTGTTATAATTTGTTTGTAGTTTTGTTGTTCTAATTCACCTTTTAGTGCCTTTTCATAGGTTGAAAATAAAGTCACTTTGTTTTTAGAGCAGCCTTTCAACAAGTTCTTTTCCTTTGTTCCTTGACATTTTTCACAATGCCCCATATTATCTTCGTCTGAGCCAATCATACAATCGGGACATAGACTTTTTACACAATATGCCTTGCTTCGCAATTTAATATATGATACTGGAAAAGGTATATCAATTTTGAAGAGTCCTGGTTTACCCCTGTTCGTGTCATTGTATAACGGGTGATGTTTTGGAAGAGTACTAAAATCAAAAATAGAGCTTAATTGTTTAAGTTTTTCGAAAAATAATCCCATTCTATCGAAAATCCTCCAAATTACCCCATCAGTTTCGATTGACGCAACTAGTGCTTCATCATTGAAATGATTTTTAATTGCGTATACTCGTTTGTAAAGAAGTAATCGACTAAGTTCCAAAATGACAAATCCAGCGAGTAATGGCTTATCAATTAAACGTTTACGTTTCATGTGAAAAATTGACAGATTGGGGCCTAAGATTGTAATATCCGACATATCATGCCTGCTTATATACTTAATTGCTTTTTTGGCAGAATCGCATACATACGTATTCAAGTCATTGGATGACAAAAGTTTACCATAGGTAAAGTTTGACATTTTTTTCATTAGAGACTGTTGAAATTTATACTTTGAATTGTTACGAACGTTTGTATTATTCACAACAAAATCCTTTAACCATGGTTTAGTCTTGAATTTTATAATAAAATGAATTTTGTCTAGTTTCATCCCATTTGAAATGTAAAATAAAAGCGTCTCATGATACAAACAAACTCTTGACTTATTTAGTTGTGTTAAAAACACTTGATGAATATAGCTATCTTGCAAAGACGACGGAGCACAGAATTTTAAAACATCGTTTGATTTAGGACACGACGTAAACTGAACCCTTTCTGGGCATAATGGTAGATCAAAGGTTTTTTCCTTTGCGTCTTGCAAATAAATTAATGATACGCATAAAATGTACCCCCAATCACCACAATCTTTCAGTTGTTCTACTCTAAAGTTTTTTACTTCCTTCTTGCCTAAGAAATGATAGTGGGAATATGGCAATGGACGCTCCATGCAATACGAGTAAGCTGAATTAAGGTCACAACACAAAATGTGAACACGATCATTCGGATCTTTTACGTGATGACCAAGAAGCTCGGAATGAGCTACAATTTTTCTAGATACTAGTAATGATATTGGTCCTACTATATTTTTTGTAATCTTTTTAACAATACTGGGACATTTTACAAACTCAAAGTTTGCCTTCGAGAAAAACATTGCTGCACTATAGCTATAGGAACTGAGTGTGACGTCATAATAAATTGAAAGATCGTAGATGCTTTTTAAAAACTCATTTAATGTTGAAAAAATTCCAATTACTCCAAACACCTGATAGTACAACCATACTGAGGCAAAATCTTTTAGAGTTTTGCAGTTAAATAAATAAAAACATTTTTTCATTTCACACATTTCTTCTTCCGTAATAAATCGCTTAATGTACAAATCAAAGTACATATCTTGTGTGGGTAACTTTTTGTTCTCAGTCACATCGCAATGATGAGGAAAGAATTTTGGAACTGCATCTGTCTTAAATAAACTTGTGTAAAGGTAAAAGTTACGTGAATAATCCGGCTTGTTGAACTGATCAATCAGTTCATATAAACTATCTTCAAAGAAATTTTCGAGACAAACGATTTTTATTAAATTTCGAATGACAATTGCCAGAGTTCCCTTATTTTTTTTTGGAATAAGATACACGTTTCTTTGAGTATATGATTTAACATATGGCAAAATAAACTGCATACATAAATTTGCAGTATTTGTTATAATCATTGGAATTGCTCGAGGATATATTTGAATATTACAGGAATTACAAACTATGGCCACAGGAGGGGCATCGTTGCTACATATATAGTGGTGGTGGTGTTTTACTGCAGGGTTGGTTTTTGTAAATGGCTTTAAACAATATGGACATACCGTTGCTTTTTTCTGATTTTCATAGTCAATACGAGTAGCATTAATTGGAAAGTTTGTTTGCTTAATTTTTAGTTTTAAATCTTCAGCAATATGCAACGTTCGATAGACAAACCTTTCAGCTGCATTATCTCCAATGTATAGTTCATGTGTCACAACTTCGTTTTCGGGCCCCAATACTACGATTAAAAAACCTGTTATAAAAATGTTATCAGTTTTATCAATTTGTGGAAGTAACGTGCCAAAGCATTTGAATGGCGGATCCATTAGCTTATATTGCTCACGAAAGTTGAATTTGTCGTCGTCAGGAAATTTTATTCCAATTTGCTGAATGCAAAGACATTGCCTTTGATGGGAATCAATCGTCTTGGGCATAAATTTATTACCGCAATATTTGCAAACGTTCAACTTGCGACAGTTTTTGTTTCTAAAAAATTTGTCAGCCTCAATAAGACATATAAAATGATGAGTTATGTTCTTGTAATTTACTCGTTCCATTTCAGGCAAATGATTTATGTCTATTAGAAGTAGTGTAACATGCCTATTACATTGTTTTCTAGTTAACCGATACGGAACAACGACTCTTTTATCACTATCAAAATAATATAATGAGATGCTTACAGAGTTCAATTCTTCAAAAAGATCTATTTGATGTAGTCCTACAGCTCCTAAGAAAGGTGTTGTGTATAATAGTTGATTTTCCTCAACATATTTTAGCAATGACGTATATGTTTTCTCATTTTCTAATCTCGCCTTCAATGTGCGTTTATATTTTCTTGGTAGATTGTTGTATTCAATGTCCGTAAATCCAACAACGCTGTTGAAGAGAGACGCTAATATAGAATAAATAAAACAGTTATTGGTTTTGATGGTTTTCACGTTTATCATACCTTGGCGCTTTTTTAATTCGTACGGACACGGCAAATATCCAGCTACAGAGGTCGGTTTGAAATTCGCTAAACTAGCTTCGACGTTTTCCACTCTAACAATAGACTGTCCCGATTTTTGGTTTTCGAGCAGTTTAAGAAATGATGAAATGTACCTGTAGGAAAACTTTAATACGTTTTCTATGTAATTTTGATGTGGTATTTGTAAATAGGGGGAGTTGAAATACCTATGATCAGTAACACTGGTTTTGTTGCTTTTTAAAATTAGTGTAAACGTTAATTTAACTTTCAAGCTGCCATGCTTTTCCAAGTACTCTTCTATTAAACGAACCAAATCATTATAAACATAATTAAATGCTGTTTTTAAAACAATGTAATCGTTCTGGAAAACATGAATGAAACTTACAATTGCATCCTTATGAGCGCGGGCTTTTAGTTCGAATAAATTATTTTCTAGGTTATACACTGTTCCTCCGCCAACCAGTTCCGTATAATCTTGATTGCAACGACAATTATGGGAGGTTTTTGCTGGAAATAAACGGCCGCAGAAACAAAAATGCGTTTCAAACGTGTGGTGATCCACATCTTTGGCGCTGTTGGAAGAAAAAAGGCAGCCATGGAAATTGCATCGAAACTGAAAATGGTACGAGTCAGATTGGTTAATTTATATTCTATAATAAATGAATTTTTAATAAGGTATTTGAAACAACAAACTTACTAATCTTGTCCGCTTCATGGTTGATGTTCTCCAAACATTTGCCACAGAATTTGTTTTTCTCGTTGGAATCCTGTTGGATTATACCTTGCCAGAACGGATGGCTCCGTTGTGTTTAGAACGTCACTTTCCCAGATCCTCTTTAGATCAGCAGCTGGTATTAAAAGGATATCCGTGTTTATTAACAAACTAAATAAAACATTTTGTTTAATATATCGCAAAGGGTGCAAACTCTTTTTGTAGCATGAATCACATAGAGATCCAGGTAGTGTATGTTGGCACGAATCACAAATGCATTTGAAACATGTGCTGCAGGTTTTGTCACCGAACTTCATGGTTGCTGCTTGTTGAAATGCCAACAGTAAAATGAGGCAAAAGGGAGTTGGCAGTTGCATTATAAAGTTTCTAATACGTCAGTGAAATATCCAAAACAAAAAAAAAATATTTTGAACAAATCCCTGAATACTAGCATACCAATACAGAAACACCTGAAAATTATTTGCGGACTATAAATAATAATGCAGTTAGTTTCATACAACCTGCTATGTCTAATACGTATTCTATATACATACTACATACCATTGTTTTGATAGGCGGTGACAAGTATTATCATGTCGGATATCCCAAAAGGAATAGCGCAGTTAATTGAGATTGCTGTTTTTTTGAAACACAACGCAGTCTAAACTATCTGCGCTCCTCCCAGTGGGAAAAAGCCAATTCACTGGAGGTCCAAAGAATCCCAAATGAAAGTTGAAGAAGGTAAAGGTGAAAAATTTGGAGGTCAGCAGAGAAAACCTTGTCCCCAGAGTATTGTTTTTACATATTTATAACGCAGACTTCGCATTTGCAAAATGGTACTCCATTTTCATTTCGGATGTTGAAAAATTCATCCACTTGCTGCCATCCCAAGTTCAGGTCCGAAGTTAACTTTAGTATTTCTGATACGCTCGGGTCAGGATTCTTTAGGAACGCTTGTTCCAATACATGAAAGTCTGCTCTCGAAAACTCATACTGCCGGTGTACATCAATTGGAAATACTCGACGTATATAATCAACTCCGTTATTAAATCGTGATGATTCGTAGCTCGGGTTTACGTGGATCCTGTACTGGTAGCCGGACAAACCAGGCACATCCAGTATCCTATTAGATCTTTGTGCATGTGTCTGATTGTTACATGAACTGACAATTATGTTGTCTTTTGGACCTTCCACTCCAAGATCTGCTTTCAATGCGGTGTATGTTGGATCAGTTGGGTGCTTCTTTTGGCATAAAGATTTTGATTCTGGAGATGCCGGTTTGAAAGAAGGTTTCATTTTTTTTCCCGTCACACTCTTTGGCTTTGCTTCATCTATCAAAAGAGAGGGGCTAGTGCCCATTTTACTGTCTGCTTTCTCAAGTTGCATCTGAATATCGTGATTTGATGCAAATCCAACGTGCCATCTTTCAGAGTCCATTGACGTTGTTGACTGCGACGTGCTGCAGACAGCAGCTGGTATATCTTCACATTTTGCGGATAAAACTTGTTTTCTCTTTGCTGCCCTTTTAGTTGACTTTAAAGCCGCAACCGACTCTGATTCGTAGTTTGGATCTTTTGTTTGGTACGATAGATCAAGAGGCGGCTCTTCATCAGGAACAGGAATATAACCGCATGGATTAGAACTAGTTCCTGAGGTTACTTCTGTGATTTTATGTTGAGGGTCCAATAAACAAGGTTGAGTATCTGTGTGGGATTGCGAGCAATGTCTTACAATTTCAATCCTGCCTGGCATATTTTCATCCAAATTACATTCGTCTGCATTAATTATAACAGATGTAATTGTATATGGACGCTCACCATTTGGTAAGGGCTGCTCATCGCATAATATTTGAGTGTTGATAATCATGCTTTGTATTTTGCACGGTGTCAAATTTTGCAATTTATAAAACGGTGTTGCAACTGTGCCAAAAACTTCTAAGCCGCCTACTAAAGAATTAGCGATGTCTTGTCTTGCTGACGTTGGGTTGATTGGCGCATTGCCGGTGTTTACTTTGGTCATTGCGAGCTCGAATGATTGTTTTGAATTCTCATCTTTTATCTCTTCAGACTCGTTAGGCGGACTCTTTTTCCAAGCCAAAGAGTTTGTGTTCTCTTTTTTATTTGTCCTAAAGCAATCTTCTAGCACAAGTTTTGGTTTTTTATCAATAATGATAATTTTCTCCCCAGTTTTCTTGGACGTCTTAACTGATATCCCTGGAATCGGCATGCTATCTGCCACTGACAACACAAACTCCTTGGATGTTAGACGGTCCCGCACTTCGTCCGGTAATGGTGGATTCCATAAGCTGTTTATATACTCACGATCATATTGGCATTCTTCAGGGGGGGTTGTCGATGGGGGTGGTCGTTTTGTTGGTGAGCCTTCTTGTTGTTCTGATGACGATTCGAAAAATTCATGCAACACAGTTTCTATCTGATTTTTGAACGAAACTTGTTTTTTCTCTCTAGCCGGTGACTTGAGTTGCGTTGCCTTGCTTGTTGAGGGTTGCGGCTCACTATCCTTGCTGTGTAACCGTGTTATCTGTCTCGCTCGGCTCCTAGTCATAACCACGTTAGGAGGAGGTAGACATATTTTACCTGTTGTTTCCAATACATCAATGTCTGGCGCATCAGAATCTATGAAAAATTATTTCTTTCAATATAATACGAGGATCAATATAAAGTTTAAAATTGTTTGCATAGTTTTACCAATAGTGACGACATCAACACTTTTTTCGCTATCACTTTCGTCGCTAATTTCTTCAAACAATACTACCTCCACTCCTGCGGGAGTTCCACGCGGCGTATTTGGCAACCCGTCGTCAGGCGGTTCCATTGCTAAGATGATTAAAGTTGTTGGAAATGTTTTAAATTTCTGAGAAATATTTGGATAAACTCAAAAAAACTTGCGTTCATGCAAAGTCCAGAAACCAGACTGAAATGTAAAATCGTTGCACCACACTCAATTGCATTCAACATCAAGTCGCACTATTAAAATGTCATTATTGTATCAGATGGCAAGGAAATTGTCACTGTCTTCCATAGTATTTATTAAAAGGATATTAGTGCTCCACTGAGAGTCATCGCGAATGACTACATTTTGCTTGTTCTATAATTTGCGTCTGTAATCATCATTAAATAAAAATCATGTTTTCTATTTGTTTCTTGATGTTATTGCAAAAGTGATTTATGGCAAATAGCTAAAATTCCTGATCGCATCAGGTACACCTTATTAGTCAAAATTGTATGTGCAGTTTAGTAGACACGTTATAATTTCCATTCGCAAATTATCCCTGTGCTAGAAATTACTCGCATTGAAATGTTGCTAGTACGTTGATATACTATGACTGATGATATACCAATCATCCGCCTATCACAAGGTGGGTTCTCTCCTTTCTACGCAGCATTGCTCATGTAATTGGCTATTGTATTTAATTGTTAGTATTATGAAACTTGATACAACTAACATAGTAGCTTATTCGAATATGCAAATAAGCTAGAAAAAACGTTCTAAAGACACTTCTGTATCTATAAGAATACTGTCTAGACTTTTGGCTCTTGATAAAACGGTATACATTAAACGTTCGCGATTATATGAACCGGTTGGGCAAACAACCATCTGCTTAATCGTTAAGCCCTGACTTTTTGCAATAGTCATTGCAAAATAATTTGTCACAAAAAAGGATTTGACTCTGATAGTTTTTTTAATATGCGGGCAATAATTATGTTGTTCCCGTAATCCAATTGGGAAATGACGATTAGTGTACGGCAGCCCAACTCCTTGATAGCTTGTTGGGAAATCTGGATCTGATGATTTTTTCTATTTTACATACACTTCCGTTGCAAAGCTGAAGTTTATTTTCCAAGTTTCGGAGGAGCATAATTTTAAATCCATTAGCAGCATAACAGCTTTTGTATTCTGTAGCACATATGGAACATTCGTCGGAAAATTCTGGCTTAAGATGCAAGAGAGGAATGTTTTTTTCGATTGCACTTGCTTTGTTAAAATCGTCAACTTGTTTATTCAAGGGAAATAATCTAATTGCATTTTTAAAACGTTCTCGCTCTTGGTCATCAACCCTGGTATACAAACGAGTTTTTAGGAGTTCAACGTCTTGCAACGTCACAGTGTTTGCTCTGATGTTATCAAGAATTAAATCAAAGCGCCTATCTAACGACGCTCGTAGATTTGTTTTCAGGGTGAATAAAATTGCACTAGCGTATATTCTGCTCCCAATGCGAGCCAAGTAATCATCAGGTGGCAGCTCGTTTTCCGGTTTAGTCAGCACATATCCTTGTCCAAATGGTAACTGTTGTTGCATGTCAGACATCATGATTAGGCTTTTTCCTGCAAGATCTTTCTGGCTTTTACAAATGAGTTTCAATCTTTCAGACAATAACCCCAAAAATTTTGATGAACAAAGAGACATTTCATCCAAAATGATAACATCAATTTTTTTAAGCCTTTGATAAACATGTTTTGGGATGGGTAACTGCAGCTGCAGTTCCGCTTTCATTTTAACGTAATTTATCCCTAGCAATCCATGTAGGGTCAATCCATGTACTAAACTACTGCTAATGCCTGTGTATGAAGCCGTAATATAATTAAGCTTCCGGTTATGTAGTTCATTCGCAACGATTCGCGCGATATGAGTTTTTCCAACGCCTGCCTTAGAGTCGATTTTAACCCAAATGGCTTCACGTTTCCGACGGGCTTCAAAAAGACTAATGATGTTTTTTACGATGTTTCGTTGCTCAACCGTCAGAGTCAGATAATTACACTGCTTGTGAAAGCGAGGCTCATCAGTAATTTTCGAAGCCTCATTTTTCAAAAACGAATTATAAAATCTAACAGGAAACTCCTCCATATTTGAAAAACAGTATAAAAAGGGGAGCACAATTGGAAAATGTTGTCTTGTAGAGTTTCCTCGACACGACACGACTGACTCTTCTTTTCTCTTTAGGTTTCCATATATAACTCTCAAATATAAAGGTGAGACAATCACGCATTTCTAAAAGTTTCATATCTTTGAAAGGCGTTTTGTCTCCAAGGTTCTACTGAAGACATCAATACCGTATATTTGCAGTAGCAAATGACCCTATCCAAACCAGTAGTGATTGATCTCAATTACGATCTCGAGAAAAGCCGTATCAAGCAAAGAATTCCCATCAGACTTTTCATCAATTTGGAATTCAACATGGTTGATAAAAAGAAGCGTAAGTTGCAAGCATACTATTATTACTGTTTCAAAAATATACCGGAAGTTCTATCTACTGCAGGTTTACCACCGGCTTCAAAAGATCTACCGCCTATCTCAAAAGAAGACAATAAGGAAAATGAAGTACGTCGTTCCAATTCTTCATCAGACGAAGATGAAGATTGCACGGAGCAGACTCCATTGCTTGTCAACAGATTTACAAAAAAAGAGGATTCCATCTCCAAAATGTTTCGAGACATTGATGAACGTACTAGAACGCCAACACTAGCAGAACAACTTTGGCCATGGATTGCGCCCGGGTAAGAATGTGTTTTTACACAAACTTTTTGATTTTACGATTCTACTATCGAATTTAAATATTGACTTTTTTTTATATTTTCAAAGATACTGGGAAGAGCCGTCTGCAATTAAATTGGGATACTTGTTTCGATTCAATTACCATCATAACGAGGCAGAAGGATTCAGTCAGATTGTAATGAAGCGGGACAATATAGGTGATTTTTTGCTACATTAAGCATATATTAATAGTAAAATTTTATACTTTAACTTAATTTTTCAACTTGCAGGGTACAACCCTTCCATATTTGTGTGGAAGGCGGACGATACCCGAAAATTCCTGGATGACGTTCTTATACCAATTGAGAAAAAATGTTCCAGCACTCCACCGGAAGACCTGTTTCAAGGCATCGTTCCGAAATACTTGGAAGAGGGCATGCGCGATGAAGAGTTTTTTTCGGATGACATTACAAGTAAATCACCGAGTGGAGAGATCAAGATTCGGCCATATCTTCAACGACTAACTAAATCAAAGAAAGAATCTGTCAGGTTGTACATTCGATGGTTCATGGAAGCTCCGAAGCCAGTAACTTTAAAAACCAAGTCACCAGGATCATCATTTGAAACCGAATGGACGGGTTACCATCTTTCCGTTGATCTACCAACCTTCAGGTTAATCCTTGGAAGAATTCCAATCATATATAGGGCCTATTTAGAAGATAAGTTGAAACGTGAAAAGGATGACTCTACAGACCACTCCGCCGATGACGAGGACGACGACTGGTGCTAATCATTAGAATACAAGTCGTGGAGTAATGGGATATGTTTATAGTTTGTGATATAATACATGAATTTTTTAAATTCTGCAGACGCAGAAAAATAACAGTATAAAACGTAAAAAAAAGCAGACGGTAAAATGTAAAACACAAAAAAACTTAAAAAGTTGAAAATGTAAAACAAATGTATTTTAATGAGCAGTTTATAGAAAAATAGATGTTAAAATTCACCAGCCAACCAAAAAAATTTAAAAACTAAATGTATAAATAGTCTATGCACGAAAAACGGCTGATGTCACAAAAAAAGTTAAATAATACTAAATGTAAAAAAGATGCTAAATTCAAAATCATGAACAATAAACATTTGGAGAATTGGCAAAAACAAAATAATTTATTTATATTTATTATAATCTTGTGTATACTGTTTTATGCATAGCACATTTTACGCTTGTGGAAAACCACATTACACTTGAACTCGTGTGAGTAAGCTTCATTTAAAATACCGTAAGAATAATCGAACGCTGACATTTCATTAAAGTCAATTTGCTTGAATAGCACAGCCGAACGACACCTTCCTCTTGCGATTTTGTTAATAAAAGGTTCCTTGGATGGCTGAAATAGAAAACATATTAACATCATACATTTAATCACATGTTTTTCATTAAAATATATCTTTGCATTCAAACCTTTTTGGATTCGCATCGCTTGCTGTATCCAATGCTGGAAAAGAGAACCGACGGGCCCCATGTACCGCCTTCTGGGAAATGAGCAATTGTTGGTGTTGGAGAAGAACATTCTTTATAGCAATTTCGTTTTAAATATTGCAACGATGCACACTCAAAACGTCTATTTAATGCCGGATTTAATGTAAGAATACTTCTCGTTCTTTCGTCAAGATCATCCTTTGAGTTTTTAAATTTCTTGGCTTCATTACACAAACTCCTCAGGTATGCCATAAAAACAGTCTCCTCCGTTTCCTAAATCAAATTAATATAATGTTAAAAACTATACAACTAAACCAGTTGGTTATGTAAATCTATTACGCTCTACTTACGTTGTTGCATGTAAAAGTAACTTTTACTTTGTCAAACATTGACCTTGGTGCAAACGTGCATGGAGCAGCATTCCCGTTTTTCACAGTATCCCCATGAACATCATTGGGATTTATAGTTGTGTCCGCATTTATGCCTGCTAAACAATAATACGCGTTGATTCCCAGCGCTGCATGTTTCATTCATGGAATGTATAAAAAACGTACACACTTACTTTTTGTAGTATCCATTTCTTTGCTTTTATCATGACTTTGTGTGATGATAGCTGGTGCAACGGTTGACGAATGTTGCTCGATAGGATAGGCGGCTCGAATAGTTGAACCAGCATCCAGACTGTTGACATTGGAATATTTAAATGGAGAATCAGTTGAAGAACTCATGTCCTGATAGATGCTTGTTCGTCGCTCGGTACTGGACTGCTCTTCCAATACGACTGTGGGAGTAACGTAATCATCAAGATCGATTGATTTCTGATCTTTTCCTGCATTTTGGGAATAAATATTGGGAAGCGTTGGACGAGGACTTGATAAATAAATGGGTGTTTGTTGCGTCTCAGTATCCCCATGAACATCATTGGGATTTGCAGTTGTGTTAACACTTATACCTGCTGAATAATAATACGCGTTGACTCCCGGCTCTGAATGTTTCATTCATGGAAGATATAAAAAACGTACACACTTACTTGTTGTAGTATCCATTTCTTTGCTTTTATCATGACTTTGGGTGATGATAGCTGGTGCAACGGTTGACGAATGTTGCTCGATAGGATAGGCGGCTACTGTAGTTGATATTCCGTCTATAGGTTTGATCCAATGAACTGATGATTGAAATGTTGGCTCTGAAGTTGTTGTCAAAATCAGTTCATTAGAAAATGCAGAAACCGAGCTTGAGCTTGTACTTGGTTTGTTTTCGGCAGGAGAATCGGTAGAATAGATTATCTCTTCAAGAAAGATATCTTTTCGCTCTGCATCAAACTGTTCTTTGGGAGACTCTGTCATCTGGGGATAGGCGGTTACAGTTGTGGAGACTTCATTCTCAGCAACAAAGTTGGTTGGGGTGAATATGGTAGGTATATCTATTACTGGTAATCCAGATTCCAATGAAGAACGAGGACTTGATAAATAAATGGGTTTATGTTGCGTCTCAGTATCCCCATGAACATCATTGGGATTTGCAGTTGTGCTAACAATTATACCTGCTGAATAATAATACGCATTAACTCGCATAACTGAATGTTTCAATCACGGAAAATATTAAAAACGTACCAACTTACTTTTTGCAGTATCAATTTCTTTACTTGAAACATGAATTTCTATTTTGGCTGTGCTGATAGTTGATGATAGTGGCTCTGCAGGATAGGCGGCTACTGTAGTTGATATTCCGTCTATAGGTTTGATCCAATGAACTGATGATTGAAATGTTGGCTCTGAAGTTGTTGTCAAAATCAGTTCATTAGAAAATGCAGAAACCGAGCTTGAGCTTGTACTTGGTTTGTTTTCGGCAGGAGAATCGGTAGAATAGATTATCTCTTCAAGAAAGATATCTTTTCGCTCTGCATCAAACTGTTCTTTGGGAGACTCTGTCATCTGGGGATAGGCGGTTACAGTTGTGGAGACTTCATTCTCAGCAACAAAGTTGGTTGGGGTGAATATGGTAGGTGTATCTATTACTGGTAATCCAGATTCCAATGAAGAATGCGAAATTCCCTTCCCAGAACCAGCGTCAGAATGCAAACCTCTTTCTTCCTCGTAAACTGTTTAAAAAATACATGTTATTATATTATGTCAATGATGATTATGATTGTCTTGTAAATACTGTAACTCCTATGAATTACCTGCAATTATGGCCCTCGCATTGCTGCACTGATTGTCATTTGTCGCTACCATTAATAAATCCAAATCAAACATCTTCGACTTTGTAATACAATGTCCTGAACCGAAAACTGTTATGCCAAAAACGCAGTTATTTCCCTGATGAATGCATGATACACACGTATTTGCAGTCCCGCAACTGTAGCTGCCATGAAAAAGGGATAATATCCCACACAGAAATACAATTCGTCTCATGATCTCTTTTCAGTACTGGATGTGTCAAGTTTTTCCTACGACTTCTCAAACGCTAATGAAGAGTATGACAAAGGATTGCTAGTAATTAAAAGACAAGTAGATACGAGTGCATGTATAAAATTAGAAATACTTTATTGTTTAATCTTCCCCATAACATAATGTTTGCTTATCATAATTCATGAAAAATATTTTCAGACGAGAACTTTCATAAGGCGCCTTGCTCATGGTCAAAATGCTTCATGTGTCGATCCAGAGACGACTTGAATGCATACCTTCTCTTGCAAATTGTGCAGCCAAAGCGCTTCACTAATGGGTTTTCATTTTTTTCTTTTGCAACATCGGGCTGGCTGCAAGATTGTTTATGCACTTTCCTCCTGCAAAAGCATATTCATAATGCAAAACGTTATAATATAATACCACTATCAGACTGTTAATAAGTATCAACATTATATGATCCATCCACTTTGTAATGGCATCTTCAGTGCCAGAATGAAAACATTCATCTCACACACTCAATAAAGTCATTATAAAAACATTAAAAAATGCTTACTTGTGCACTTTTAATGTCCACTGGTCCTTCGATGCATGACCACATTTGTCCACATCGCATTTGTATTTGCGATCAGGGTAATGAATGCGATAGATATGTTTTATAACATTATCCTTCCTGGCAAACACCCTAAAAAATTGGAGTTATCATATTATGTACGTATGTAGAATAGAAATTAGACAGAAACAACTCACCTTTTGCATTTCTTTTTTGGGCACATCCGTGTGTTTGTGCTGCGCCTCAGCTTACGAACCAACCTCGGCCCGTCAAACTTGACGAATACATTTGCATTTACATCATCATCAGCATTGTTTGTATGAGTTTCAGCCGAAAGTTTGGACTTTTTTCTTCCAATTTTATCTTCCACCGATCTTTTGGTTTTTTTCTTTAATAAATGTTTGCTTGAGGTCTTGGTGTCTTCTTGTGGGACATACTCTGATCCTGAATCGCTTACTGCCTCAATTCGAACGGCAGGAGATAGTGGTACTGATAAGTATTCAGGCATTGCTTCACTTTGCCCTGATTGGTTATTTTGCATAGGAAATTGACTGGTCAATACTTGATAAGATGAAATAAACTGCGTTTTCCATAACGTCACACTGGTGGATGCCGCTATTGTTTCCAAATTATTTCTGCCGTCAAATGTATGCGAGCTTGCAACAAGTCTGATGTTTGTATCTTTGAAAACCTTACCAGATGTTTCTGGTTTGTTAACCACCATGACTTGCTTCAGTCGCTTATTATCATCCACATGCGTGAAATTTATTACATTTTCCAGTCCAAGGGTCCCGTCTGTACTAACTGTTGAGTGATTTTTTGTAACTTCCATGGCATGGGTTTCTGCATCATATGCAGCCAACATCCGCTCGGTATCATCATCATGCAAGTGATTACTGGAATTTTGCTGCCCGTCTCCCCCTTCTGTACCATTATCAATACCCGTTGAAGGGTTGTTTGTAACTTGCGTTACATTGGAACAGTTACCAGAACCAATTGAACTGCTTTCATTATTGCTGAAAACCATAGATCCCTGAATGTTCACGTGTTCTTTTGAACGCTCATCCGGTTTTGTTGACTGACACACTTTGCAGTCACATGTCTATAACAAAAACCACAGCGTTAAAAAGAATCAAATAAATGTGCAAAAATCAATTAAAATCTAATGTACCTCGTTTTCTATAAATGCATTTATACTAAATGGAAATAGTATTTCATCTCTCGTTCTCAACTCCTTTGTTGCGTATACTACAACTCGTGGTAAACCAGAATCCCAAATAACGCAAATATTTGAATTCGGATGACTGCTGCACTTGATAAAACGTGCATTGTTTCCAGCCCGAGTGGCATCAAGAATCAATTTGCGTCCAATGCTCACAGCGTAAAAATAATTGTTGTTCTTGTACAAAGTTTTTAACCTTCTCCGGTACTCTTGTTCGTGCATTAACTCTCCAACAAATTCAATAATCCATTGCCCCATATCCGTGTCTTGGTTTGTAAACAAACCAACGCGCATTCCTCGTTTTTTTATAGACGTTGCCATTGATAAAGAATTTAGCTTTACCAAATCCTCATTGTTTTGTCCATATAAGTTATTGATACATCCCGGAGATGTACAATTGGACGGGCGACAAATGTCCAACTCATTACATGTAACGTCCGGATGGATGCATTTTGATTGTACAAGAGCCTTTCTTGTGTTGTAAGAAAACATGTCTGAAAGATAATCAAAATTATTAGTTGCGAACGGAAATGTAAAACCTACTTTTAACTTACTTTCAGTAACATCCAGAAACGACAAATCCATATTCGTAACAGACACTTGAGAAGAACTCATGTTTGATTCAACACTCTTCCACAGATTTAAATTGTGTTTACAGAAGAGAAGATAGATAAAAAGTAAAAGAAATCGGAAAGATTCATGCCTATGTATACTTTATTTTCGCTCAGTTTTCTGCATTATGACAGTTTTTATGGAATCTTTTTAATCAACTGCACAGTAACAAATCACAGTCGTAAGAATGCATATTATTTGGGACACGATGCTAGTCTGTCCTTTCAGAGGCAAAAAATAGCATCATCATCATCATGCTTTTTGAAATGATTTTTTGATGACACAAAAAAATGATACAGTCAAAACAATTTTTGACACTGGAAGCATTTGGGTAGCTCCTTCATGAGCAACAAATATAGGACACACAAGATCATTATGTTCTGGTGATAAAAAAAGTTTGATGACTTGCAGAAAAATGCGGTTTTGTACATTTAGACTGCTTGTTGAAGAAAAAAAACAACAAGTTTGTGTAATAGGCGGTTTGTTACCTATTGCAATATTACATAAGGATGGCTCATTCACATATGCACTATTTCATGCATATGCACGATAGGCGGATCGTAGACATACATACAATCGAAATATCATATACGTTTTAGCATTTCTACTCGGAAAACCAATCACCAATATCCTTACGACAAATTAACATTACTATAATACCTAAAATGAATAGAATCGGTCACTTTCTGCATTTTGTACCTACTGGCCTCCCGTCACAAGTCATCTCCTGTCTCTAGCATTGTAAGACT
Organism: Orchesella bifasciata; assembly: GCA_034697805.1. NCBI lineage: Eukaryota > Metazoa > Arthropoda > Collembola > Entomobryomorpha > Orchesellidae > Orchesella > Orchesella bifasciata. Next base: position 26,192 of record JAQGAP010000778.1, read on the forward strand.
TTGTCTAGTAAGTTGTATTACGTTTATGGACAGAAAGCGTTCAGCTACTTCAGTTTTGCAGTCCACTTAAAAGGCTTTTCTTATAATTGTATTTGTTGTTTTATGTTTAGATGTTTTAAACAGTTTAAGTAAAAAAATATCCTAGCTTTATCTCTATATCGTATGTTTAGCTATATCGTATATCGTATAAGCGTATGTTTGGTTTAAAAAATACCTACTAGTTCTGCAGGTGATGATGATGAAATAATTTTAACTATAAATCGGATAACTAAAAAGAATGAAGTCTAATCAATAATGGCTCTAAAAGAAATACAATTTAAAGACATCCACAATAAAGCATATTATGAACTTATTTTATTTTCTGAAACTGTACGACCATTACAATATTACAATGCATCTAACAATAAGAGTTAATAAGAGATATAAACCAATAAACATGACAAATCTTGTGTAACACTATATAAACTAAAACCGTTCCTTCCAGGACTGAACTCCATCCCTCGACACAATTATCTCGTACTGCCGAAGCTCATAAGCCGGAGTAGCCACAAGCTGGTCGACAGACACCAACTCCAATTTGGGACATAACTGAAAGCAATGTTGAATGCAAAAGACGGACTCCAGCTCCCGCAAGGCTTGCTCCATTTCCCTGAGTTCTTCATATCTCTCACCATGCAGCAAATCCAAACGTTCCAGGTTAGGAAATCTCGCCAAGAAGACTTCATGAAGATGCTCTAGAAATGGCACCTCCCACGGGAACCATATGGAGGCATTCGTCAATTTAGGATACTCGTAAAAATTGGTTAACCCTCCGTCTTGCATTCCT
>JAQGAP010000779.1:0-27015 GCA_034697805.1 Orchesella bifasciata
CGCGTTCGAGATTGCACCACCGTCCTTTGACTCGGCAGCGGCAGAAGCGTTGTTTTCTTTGGCCAAAGCGTCAGCCCTAGCTGTTCCAACGCCCTTGCTCTCTGAAGCTGCGGTGGCTGTTCCATTTCCTTGGGAGAAGGCTGCGGACTTGGCTCCTTGTTCTCCATGAGTGGTAGCTCCTGCCAAAGCAGCACCACCTCCATTCAAAGTGAGGGCGAGTGCGTCAGCGGAGGAACCGTTGGTGGCAAGGGCAATCGCGTCATCACCAGTTTTTGAAACGGCGTTGGCTGTTACATTGTTGGTCTGACCCTTGGCTAAGGCAATGGCGTTCTTGGAATCCGTTTGCGTCGAGGCTTTGTTCACTGCAGCCAAGTTTACGTTGGTAGCTGAAAAAGACAGAAATGGGGCGTGGTGAGATCATGCGACATGTTTAATTGCTTTTAATCAAAATAATGATTATGACTCATGTAATTGTTTTACCTTCGTCGATTTCTTGGGCGTCAATTTCAGGAGCTATGACCACGGAAGCAGGAACCTCAGGTGTGTTTGGATTCTGTCCGTAGATGAGCTGAAGTTCATGAGGGTCTTGGGATGCTCCGCCTCCAGCTGCAGCTTTAGGAGCTGAAAGTTTAAAAAAACAATAATAGAAATACTCCTTTTTAATAAATTGGAGGTAGAATTGCGATTGGTTTCTTACCTGCGGGCGCTTCCTCGTCATCCTGTGCAAAAGCAGAGGGAAGGAGGATGGCAACAGCTAGTGTTGCAGCGACGTAAAATTCCAGCTTCATTTTCAAAAGAAATTCTAGCTAAGGAAGAATGTTTGTAGTTGGAAGCTAGATTGAAAGTGTGAACAGCTCCTTCTCCTTAGTATGAAAGGATGTAGCCGAGGTGAACAAGCTAGCTGAAACGTAGTTCAATTATAGCCTAAATTGTCAATTAACAGCGTTAATCGACGATTTAGCCCCATAATTTAATGAGCCTGCGCTAATTTATCCATTAACTAAACGACGGAACATATAACCACGTAGGTATTATGTCTGATGACGTGCGCTTCAGACACGATTAAAATTAATGGATGTTTCTGACCAAGGCTGAAAAATGAAGTTTTGAATAAATATCTTCAAAGGTCAACAAATATTCGAAAATGATTATTTATTTCCAGCTAATTCTACTCCATATTAACAAAGCATAAACATTGAATCTAACAAAAACTGCCATAGGATTACGTAAACACCTTCAAGACAGTTGGGTGGAGTTGTAGAGGTGGCTTACTTTGCGGCTAATGCTGGGCCCAATCTTCCTCCCACCCATTCCAACCATAATATGCGCCAAAAGCTTCTCTTTCTGCTTGTCCGTCTCGCACTCGGAATACGCGTTGAAGAGGTGGTCAACGGTGGGATACTTTTGAATGATGGCATAGGCTTTGTCCACAGATAACCCTTTGAGGCGCATCAATTGACGGGCAAACATTTCCTTAACTTTCCAATTCTGTAAGAAAACAAAAGAATTTCTTACAAATTGGTATTTTTCAGTAACAAAAAAAAGTACAAAAAGTAATTTACCATCTTTTTCACAGAAGAGTCATTAAAGTCGCTGAAAAACATGAGGTAAGCATCCTTATCGGTTCCACCCTCCTTCCTATTCTGCCATTCAGTTTTCCTACATCCGATAACTGACTTTTGCTCATACATCTTCTTCAAATGCCTCGTCATGAAGGTCAGGTAAGCACAGGTTTCTTTAATGGATGAGGTTTCCTGGACCAAAAATCCGTTTTCAATCTGTGTATTGCAAATCGCTCGCTCGAGGGCTCCTTCCCCGAGCATCCAGTTATCATCCTTCGTCCCGTAACGCTCGACCAAATAGATTGGCTGCAGTTTGGTTTGAGTCAGCCGATACTTTTGCTCATGGAACCTGCCATCTCGAATGCTGTGGGCGAGATCATCCATCCTTTTCCGTTCAACAACGTAGGGAAGCACAAGCTCGTTGGTTCGGGAGATGGTGAGTCGCTTCTGAGACTGTGGGGAAACCTCCCTGCAAACCCAGACAAAGTCGCCAACACTCAAGCGATGGACGTAGATGGTGACGCCGTTCTTTTGCAGCTCATTTATAACGTCTTGGGATTTGCTGCGCCTAAAAGGGAAACACAAATAAATTAGAATTTTACAAATAAATTCGTAATCAATGGGAAATGATGAAGGATATTTGTTTTACCCATTCGTTTCACAGGTATCCACATACAAGACGATTTCAAACGTGCCAGGTTCGAGGCGCACATTGGATGGAACACTGGAGGTGGCAGCCACCTCCGAATTTTCGTCTACTTCAGATGACATCACAACTTCTTGGCTTTGACTTTGGCTGCTACCACCTTGCCGAACTTGTTGAGAACTTTGGCTTTGAGAGTAAACATCCTGCTGAAGTTTCTGAGCCAATGATCGGCCTTCACTGGTCAGGGAAAACTGGACTGGGTTGCCACCTCCCCGAGTAACCAGTTCCTTATTAATCAGCAGTTTCATCGAGTTCCACGCAGTGTAATGGGAGTTCCTCTGACTGTCCGGTTTGGTCATGGAGGAATCACAGTATTTTTGAGCCTCCTGTTGAAGCTCCGATTTGGTCATGAAGCCCCGATAACCTGGCTCGTTGTCTTTGTCAAGCAAAGCCAAGAGGATGGCATAGGATCCTGACCGAAAAACAGGCAGGTATTGCTTTTGCTTGGCTTTGGGCTGAGACGAGGTGGATGACAAAGATAGAGGTTCGGAAGAGTCGATTTCGGGACCTGCAGCGGGTTTCCTTTTCTTTTTGGTTGCGGCGCCAGTCTTCTTGGTACTTGGTCCGGGCCTTGGCTCGTCCTCGTAACCCACAGCTTCTGGAGTTGAAACGATCATGTTTTCCTTGACCATTCGGTTCTCAATCATTTTGCACATGTGAGCTCCAAAATTCTCTAGGACGGAACAGTCCTTCCCCCTGGAAAGAGGCAGGGGATATTTCCGGAGAGAGTTGAGAGCCTTGGCGTAAACATACTTCATTTTGGAGTCCTTCACTTCCGCTTCCTCCTTCCATTCCATGATCCAACTTTCAAAGATTGGATTTACACACGGTTTCTTTGATCTTGGCGGTCCCCGCTGACTACCACCTCCACCTCCGCCACGACCTCCCCTCCAACGTTGATATTGACTCATTTTACCTGATTGTCAATCCGTATCGATAAGAAAATGATACGCGGTGGCGGTTATCTACATCAAGGTTAATACTAAATAATAATTAGTATACTACGCAAATCGTCATGAAGATAATTAATTAATTGCTGATTGCATCAACAACCCACAATATAAAAAAATTAAAGAGATTAAGAGCTTACCAACCACCAAAAAAGGAGTAGTTAATCGTTTATCAATCCTTATCAGTCCTTGATAAGTAGTCAGGCCTGACCGGTAAACAAAACAATCAATATTTAGAAACGATACAATTAAATAGATATTGAAAATTCGAAAACTACTAATCCCTAGTTCAAAGTTAGTTCTCGTCAAAACGTTGAATGCATTGTTGTGACGTCATACTGTATACGTAACTCAACGTCAAAAAGCTTTTAGGTCTCTCGCTCTCACGTGTTTTTAGTCCGACGAGCAACAACAACACAAAATTTTCTGGGGCGACCGTCCTATTTATCATTGAGTAAAGACAAGCGCGGGAAATATAATTCAGTTAATTTCTGACATGTAAACAAAGAGTGAATGAATGGCTATTTTAATTTATATCGGTCAGCTCAGTTAAACTGATTGGTTAAGTTGGGACAGCATTTTACGTCCATAATTAAAGTGAGCATTGTCGTTGTTAGTAACATATTTTTGGCTGCAAATTTTGTTGTAAATTTAGTGCTTCTCGAACAATGTCAAGGACCTGAGGAAACTCAGCTGATTGCTTGTCATTTGTGATTACTTTTTAATCGTGCTTATCTTTTATTTTTCTATAGATCTTGGGAAATCAAGGGCAACTCAGGAGTTTGCAAAAGGTTTAATTAACTATCGTGTTATCTGAGGGTGAAGGGGTCATTATGGATAATGGCCATGCCAAGAAGTGGGAGGACGTGGCTAAATACTTCGGAACGGATCCGGAAAAGGGACTGAGCAAGTCGATGGTGAAGCAGTATCACGATAAATATGGCCCGAATGGTTGGTGACTCACTTTATCTAATTTTAACTACGATTTTTACAAGGAGGGAGGACGGAGGAGGAGACAAGTGACAAATGATGATTGGGTTTGCTAATGTTTTTCCAGAGTTACCAGCTGAGGAGGGCAAGTCTTTGTGGCAGCTGTTTTTCGACCAGTTTGATGACCTTCTCGTCAAGATTCTGCTGCTTGCTGCCATCATCTCTTTTGTAAGCTGGAGGAGATTGATAAATTCAAAAACTTATACGACTTTCACCGTAATTTTTAATTTATCGTTTATTTTTAAAACTTCTCCAGGTGCTAGCTTGCTTTGAAGAACATGGAGCAGAAGTATCAGAGGGCATCACCGCTTTTGTGGAACCTTTTGTGATTTTGCTCATCCTCATTGCCAATGCGATTGTCGGTGTGTGGCAGGTAAATCCAGTCATTCTTAAAATATCCAGGATTTTTCTAGATTGACAGGAATTAACTTTTAGTTTTTTAATTCAGGAACGAAACGCGGAGAGTGCCATCGAAGCGCTGAAGGAATACGAACCAGAAATGGGCAAGGTGATCCGCTCCCACAAATCCGGAGTTCACAAGGTTCGTGCTCGAGAGCTTGTCCCCGGCGACCTCGTCGAAGTCTCTGTCGGCGATAAGATCCCCGCTGACATCCGCATCATCAAGGTGCTCTCCACAACCCTGCGCATCGACCAGTCCATCCTCACCGGAGAATCCGTCTCAGTTCTCAAGCACTCTGACCCCATTCCCGATCCCCGAGCAGTGAATCAAGACAAAAAGAATATTCTCTTCAGCGGAACCAACGTCTCCGCCGGGAAGGCTCGTGGAATCATCATCGGCACCGGACTGAACACCGCTATTGGCAAGATCCAATCTGAAATCGTAGCCACCGAGGAGATCAAAACTCCCCTCCAACAAAAACTAGATGAATTTGGTGAACAGCTCTCAAAAGTTATCTCCATCATCTGTGTCGCCGTCTGGGCCATCAACATCGGGCATTTCAACGACCCCGCCCACGGCGGCTCGTGGATCAAAGGTGCTATCTACTATTTCAAAATCGCTGTTGCTCTCGCCGTCGCTGCCATTCCTGAAGGATTACCGGCCGTGATCACAACTTGTTTGGCACTCGGAACTCGTCGCATGGCTGCAAAGAACGCTATCGTTCGCTCCCTCCCTTCCGTGGAAACTTTAGGATGCACCTCTGTCATTTGCTCGGATAAAACCGGAACTCTTACCACCAACCAAATGTCCGTGAGCCGAATGTTCATCTTCAGCAAGGCGGACGGAAGCGACAATTCAATCGATGAGTTTGAAATAACTGGATCCACCTACGAACCACTTGGCGACGTCAACCAAGGAGGGAGGAAGGTCAAATCCTCTGACTTTCCGGGGCTTCAGGAGCTCGCCACCATTTGCCTCATGTGCAATGACTCTGCTATTGATTTTAACGAATTCAAACAAGTTTTCGAGAAGGTTGGAGAAGCCACCGAGACTGCCCTAGTTGTCCTCGCTGAGAAGATGAATCCCTATGGAGTGAAAAAGGCTGGAGATCGACGTACGGCTGCGATGGCGGTTCGCCAAGATATAGAAACCAGGTGGAAGAAGGAATTCACCCTGGAATTCTCCCGGGATAGAAAATCCATGTCGAGCTACTGCACCCCGAAAACATCAGGAGGAGATGGACCGAAAATGTTCGTGAAAGGAGCACCGGAAGCTGTGCTAGAACGATGTAGTCACGTTCGAGTGGGAACCGAAAAGGTGGCTATGAGCAAGCCGATGCTGTCCAAGATTCTGGAACTCACCCGCGCCTACGGAACTGGAAGGGATACACTTCGCTGCCTTGCTTTAGCGACGATTGACGAGCCACCAAAGCCCAAATCCATGAATTTGGAGGATTCCACAAAATTCTATCAGTATGAAGTGAACATGACATTCGTGGGAGTGGTCGGGATGCTCGATCCACCTCGGAGGGAAGTTGCTGATGCTATTGTTCGCTGTCGTCGAGCTGGAATCAGGGTCATTGTGATTACTGGAGATAATAAAGCGACAGCCGAAGCTATTTGCCGACGGATTGGGATTTTTGGGGAAAATGAGAACACCACCGGTCTCTCCTATTCTGGAAGAGAATTTGATGATTTGTCTAAAGCCGAACAGAAAGCTGCTTGTGCCAGGGCGAGACTCTTTTCGCGAGTGGAGCCTTCCCACAAGAGTAAAATTGTGGAATATCTTCAGTCAATGAATGAGAGTAAGTCAATTATTTGTGTGCTACCACTTTTTTCCGGAGGTATTGCACCTTGCACCTCTCCGAACTATCATGTTACAAACGCTAATATAATTAATGTTTTGTACGTATAGTCACGGCCATGACGGGAGACGGTGTGAATGATGCTCCAGCCCTAAAAAAGGCTGAGATTGGAATAGCCATGGGGAGTGGGACGGCTGTGGCTAAATCTGCAGCTGAGATGGTCCTCGCGGATGATAATTTTACTAGTATTGTTGCTGCCGTTGAGGAGGGTCGTGCTATTTATAACAACATGAAGCAGTTCATTCGCTACCTGATCTCGAGCAATGTGGGGGAAGTTGTGAGCATCTTTTTGACTGCGGCACTTGGACTTCCGGAAGCTTTAATTCCTGTGCAGCTCCTCTGGGTCAATTTGGTCACTGACGGGTTTCCAGCCACAGCGTTGGGATTCAATCCACCGGATTTGGACATCATGAAGATTCCACCGAGGAAGGCGGACGAAGGGTTAATTTCTGGATGGCTGTTCTTCAGATATTTGGTTATTGGAGGATATGTTGGAGCTGCAACGGTGGGGGCGGCTACTTGGTGGTTCATGCTGTATCATGGAGGACCTAAGCTGTCTTACTACCAATTGGTAAGATTTTATTTTAAAAGAGAAAATTAGTCATGATAGTTTTTTTTAAATGAGTTTTTACTTTTTTTTGGAAAGACTCATCACCTCCAATGCGCACCTGGAAATGAGATGTTTTCTGGGGTGACTTGCTCCATTTTCCGGGATCCTCACGCGATGACCATGGCTCTCAGTGTTTTGGTCACTATTGAAATGTTGAATGCGATGAATAGCCTCTCCGAAAATCAGTCTTTGATTGCAATGCCACCGTGGGCTAATGTCTGGTTGATGTTGGCGATGATACTGTCCATGGCGCTTCATTTTCTCATTCTATACGTTCCGGGCTTTTCGGTTAGAAAAATCTTAAAGTAGATTAGTTTTTAAATGCATTTTATTGGGGCTTATAAACTTTTTTCTTCTTATTTTCAGCAAGTGTTCCAGGTCACACCGCTCAATTGGGACGAGTGGAGTGCAGTGATGAAGATCTCCCTTCCCGTCATTCTCACCGATGAAACCCTCAAGTTTGTTGCTCGAAATGATTTCGAGCAGAAGCGGATCTTTTCCAACTGCTTTGGGATTGTGATCATGTGGGCCGTGTACTTCGGGATTGTCACCTATCTCTTCCCCTTGTTTTAACGCGCCTGCTTCATTGATCTCTCAACTGTCAACTTATATTTTAACACAATGAAATAATCGTAAAGCTGTCGTAATTTTTAAAGTAAAACCTCATGTCATGTGTGAATATGTATCGAATTCTATCGCTTGTCGTTGATGAGAAAGCGTCCCCATAAAATGTTTGTAAAGTATAAATAAATGAATCTGTCTTGATTGGTAATACCTTATTTCGTAGTGACTTTTATTTCGTGTAATACTTTTTTTAGTAAAATCAGAACAGAACGAGTTTTGGAGATATTATTTATGCTATTAAATATTTGATTAAAGCACAGCATGATACCATCTAAACTATTTTGTACATCCAATTAAATGTTATTTTACTGAGTTAATTACTGGTAAACTATAAATTTGACGACTTCAACACGACTTTTACTTTTTCTCCACCAATTTCAATTTGCATTTGTTGTTTAATCCATGCCTACTCTCATCCCCCGAACTTTTCCTTTAGTTCGTTGCTGTAAATGTTAACAAGATAAGGATTGAAACATGTAAACAAGGGTAAACGCAGTCATCACATCATCCCAGAACAAAATCGTAATTATTTGAAAACTCACATTGTTTAATTCCTCTCGAACTTTGTCCTCCAGCTCTCTAATGTCCTCCATTGTCATATCATACCATTTATCAATCCAGCAATACACTTGCCTACAAATCATTTCCACGAGCATACGTAAACGAACCATAATGATTTTAGATTTAAAAAATTGATAAAGAACATTAAGCATACCTGTGGAAGTTGGTGAACAACCGTTGCTCCGCCCGTTGAATAAATGTTTCCACACGACCCTGGAGTCCCAGCCACTTAAACTCGACAGTAACCAACTTGTAGCAGGTCATCACAGGCTCAACCTAAAACCGAAAGAAAGGAAATATATAACAAACATTATGATCCAGAAATGTAAATGGTTTTCACGCCTACTTCATCCTGCCACTTCCCTCCCTCGAGGGGACCTCGGTCACTTTTCTTAGACTGGAACTTGCTTGGATCCTCTGATGCCTTGTAGTCACTGCTTGCAACAGCGTCATTAGCTATATCGATCATGACCACTTCACGGAGCTTCAACTTGTCAGCAGTAAGTTCATGAACGTTTTCCTGATTCCCCTTATCCGGCAAATGAAGGGATTCTATCTTGATGATGAAGTTTTCCTTCATGTAGCCTGGATTCTGAAGTAAAATGTCAATTGATTTGTTAAATCAGCCGAAATCATGAGCCCAAAAGCTGTATTTTGAATTGAATAACTTGAGGACTTACTGTTACTATCGTTCGACAGTAAGGATACGCATTCCAAGCCTCCTCATGGATTTCCATTGAGCCTTTTGGAGCCAACATGCGGATGAAGCTGGGAACTTTGCTGCAAAATTAATTAATACATTCATCTTCTTCAGCTCATCCAAATTATAATGAACTTGAGTTAAGGACTTCGCTCCTTACCTGGCTAAATGATACTTTTTGTATGTGTATTGCCCCTCGGAATAACGTTCGCCCAGTAAAGGTAGTTTATCGAAGGGCTCATTCTTGACGACTTCGATGCCCTCTCCTCCGCCAGTCTCGTTCATGCTCGCCTCGGCCACGGAGTAAAGCTGACCAACTTGATACTATATAACACAAAAATCAGCCACGCTAAATTACCAGTCGTCAATCGACAACCGGAGTTTAAATGATTAGGAAAACTTTGGTCAATCACAAACCAAGAACTAACCTCCTGCACTGATAACGGCATCACAACTCGGCTGTATTGAAAGAAGAAAATGACGCTCAATTAAGTATGATTAAGAATATTTATGTCATTAAATCACAAGAATCACATGATATAATCACAACCACCTACAATTCTTTGATAAGCATTTTGGCGTCTTTAAGTTGACACAAACCAACCAAAAAATGGATTAATGGTTGATAAATCGACCGGATATATGAAAGATACTCGTCCGTCACCCGTTGTTTTAAAAACTCAATGAGGATGGCTGGAACCGGAAGGAAACCTCCAAAAGCAGGAACAGGGAGCAGAGAAGGTAACAATCACAGAGTTTATCAGCTGGATTGTTTGATTGATATTGATTGATTGATTGAAATGCAAAGGGTGCCGAAATCCCACATCAAAGTTGGGGTATTGTAAGAATCGACTTTGAGGAACAAAGGTAGCGTCTTTTGTCGCTGATATGATAATTTACTGACAGTTAGCTCCAAGCTGGGCGAGATTGATATGTCCATACTCCTTATTTTCACGTCAGTATAATGTTCTTTTCGATTTTGATATTTTTAATTACTAATGCGGCCTGCTATTATGTCAATAAATTGATTAGTTAGTAATTTAATCGCACATTCGAAAACAAAGACGTTTGCCCATTCCAGCGAATAATTTATTGTTTCTCATCAATTTGTACAATGACAGCGAGCAAGATTTTTAGAAGAGTATGTAAATGAAAATTGTATTAGGAGAGACTGAGTTTTAATCAGAATCATCTGGAGGAGGTAGGACATCAATGTATCCAGTACGTGTATAGATTCGATGTAACGACAAGTCTTCAACAAAGCCGTTCCGAACGGGCTCTTCGTACTCCTTGTAACGCCTCAGAGGAGCGTTGGCCCTCATATTCAGCTCAAACACTTCCAAATGTGGCAGCAATGTCCAAATGTTTGACTCATTCATCTTGGCAAAATAGCCACGAAACTGGATGACTTGGTGGAGATCCTTCACTGGAATCCGTGGTGTGTGCAGCGCTCTGAAAACAAGCTTCTCGAGTGAAGTGCATCGCTGAATAAAATCTAGCGAGTCGACAACCAATCTTCCACATTTGATTGTGAATGTTTCCAGACGAGGAAGCGCCAGAACTGGAGAATTTAGCCGGTCAATTGATAGATAACTGTGTGTCCTGATACTGTCAGCGGTGATTTCCACAAAGAACTCCCCATTCAGTTCCAAATGCTGGAGAGTAGCTCCCAGGTGGGAAACAGTTCTGAGCACCATCCACAAGTCCGTATCCTCCAACAACGTGAGTCTGATCGTTCTGAGGGGACACGACAACAGCGGAGCCAATGAAGACATGCTGTACTGGCTGAGACTGGTCAAATCCAATATTCTGAGCGAAACACAAGGCTGCAAAAAGTCCAGGAAGGTGAAGAAGTCTTCACGCTTATACGTGTTCGTGTTAGCTAATTTCAGTGTTTCCAGGTGAGGCAGCTCCAAACTTGCTCCGTCAGAATTGAAAAGTTCCGCCAACGTCAACTTCGAGAATGTTGTACTCAAACGCATTCCCAAGTGACGAAGCGTTCCTCCAAAGTGTGAAATGGCTCGAAACATCGGCTCCCAATTATCATCGTTGAAGTTTCCGTGAAAATTCAGCGAGAGGATTCTGAGTGGCCAAGCCGAAGTCATTGACATGCTGCGCAGCTCCATAAAGTCCTTGTGGATTCTGGGATCAATGTTCAGCTCCTCCAATCGAGCCATGTGGACGGTTCCAAGTGAGTCTTTGAACAACGGTTCAAAACTCCCTTGGCATTCTAAGGACAGCTTTTGAATGTGGCCGTATTGTCGAAACAAAGCGTACTCCAAGGGGTTGATGACGCCACGAAGTTTTAGAGTGATTAAACCATTCAAAAGCGGAAGGGGATGGTTCCTTATCAGCTCCTCTTTTTCGGGAGTCATTATAAACTCCGATTTTTCAATACGATGATATCCATACGCAGGCCAAAAGTGAAGACGCAACGATTTCAGATTAGGCATGAGAAGCAGCCATGAGCGAGTCACATTGTAGATGGCTGTGGAATTGAACTGCATCCCGTCATTTTCAATTTCCATTGTCAGCTGAAAATGCCAAATGTGAGGTCCGAATCGCTCCAGGATTTGAGTGAGGACTGCTCTGTCGTCAGGAAAGTATGTGTTGTCGAAATAGTCAATGGATCGGCAAAGGAATGGATTACAACCATCCGGAACGTTGCTCACAAAGTTGGCATATCGCCGTCTGTCGAACCTTGAATTGAAGTCCAAATTCCGCGAAAAGAAATCGCTCACGTACTGTCGCCGGTGGACTTCTTCCTCGACAAGGAGGGATAACCAGAGAACGTTATAGCGGGAAGGGTGGTTCTGAACAAAATCGTCGATGGCTTCTTTCCAAGAACTGCATCCCAAGCGCATGTTGAGTACATCTTTTTGCTCCAGATATTGACTTAATGGAGGAAACACCTACCAGACAAAAACACGAGTTTATAGGTGGTAATCCAAAAATACTGTGGTTAAACATGAAGTGTTTTTGGAAATTGTTCAGTTGGCTTACATCTGACATGAAAATCTCGGTTTTTCGACTAGCCAGCTCCACTCTCCAGGATTCAGCGGTTTTGTAGCATGACAGCAGGTCTCGGCCTTTGAGGCAAGTGAATATCTTCCTCCAAACCTTCTCAAAGAAGGATTATTTACTGCATTTGCTGATTTGTAACGGTATTTTCACTGAGGAATACGATTGATTGACTACTAACTTACCTCAATGGGGCAAAGGTCCAACGGCGACCTGGGATTTGATGACATTTTACGGGCGTCTGGGGCCGAGCAGTCTCAGCTTGACCAGAAGAAAATCTGAAATGTTGAAAGGGGTGGAATTGGTTTCATCCACTAGACGTTCCTCTGAGGGAGAAATTTGCTTGATTTATCACTTTACATTCAAAGCTTTAAATTAATTAAAGCTTGTATTTTTATTGGAAGCAATGGCAACATAAAAGATCACGAACGTAGAAATCTATTTTCAAAGCTTCCTAAGGTATTTCCCCAATAGGCATTTTGGCTAATAACATAAATTTTGTAAATCCTACCTACTTTTCCAGAAAAACAACTCGTTGCCTTTTAGATACGCTACAATTATATGGTACAATTTTAACCCAGGTCAGGTACGAACGAATACGTTGAGATTGAAGTTCAAATCAGTGTTGAAGATGCAATAACTTACATTTTTTACATATCAAGGTATAACAAATTTGTTTAGGAAATTCTGAGGAATTTAATTTAGCAAGCAAGGTACCATGACCATTTGCCATTATAAATATTACGCATAACTACTTCCGTCATGGTCATGAACAACCCGGCTCATTTCAGACGCGTTTGTAAATTGCAAGTTCATTCCATGAAGCGTGCGTCAGCATGCAGCATCCATCATCATCATATCGTTCCATTCGAGTGAGATTGCTGGCCAAATTTCCTTGCTGCTTCTTCTTCCACCTTGAAAGTGAGATGTTGGTAAGTAAAATAAATATTTTACTCATTCACATTTACAACCTGTCCAAACAAACGCTATTGCAATTCTAGTGCGTCTGCGCTTTCAGATATGCCGAAGATTTCAAGTTTCAAAATTAAGAAATAATCAACATGAAAAGATTGTCTTTTTTATTTCGATTGTTGGTCACCATCTCAGTCACTTCTGATTTTGGCGTTGCCCAAGTTCAACGTATTGTTACAAATCTAACGGTTATTGACAGTGCCGAAGGCATTCCCCTTGATTACAGCTACAATGAAACTAGCGGAGAGGAAGATTTGGCAAGTGCTCCAGGTTGCCCCATGTTGGTATTTTAATATATTTCCACAATTCAGTATCATTCAAGCAGAGGCTTGCAGAGCTAATGAAATTTTGGGAATGTACTAGGTCAATTGATGGCTTCCCATGGATTTATTATGGAACTCCTCCAAAGTGTCACCTGTCCGGGTTGAGGGGTCCATGTGGTGAAAATCAGCTTCTATTTATGGAAGGTGTTGAATCTAATGATGGGGTTTGTGTGTGCGAAATTTGCGAAAAATACTTGATCAGTGGTGCTCCCATCCGAGTCTCTCCTGATAAGCGCTACAAATTCTGTGGAGAGGATCATGTTTACGATGGCCAGGCCAAGCAGTGTTATGAGTTGAATACTCAGGTAACAAAACTGTTGGACTTAAAAATTATTAAACAATCTGTTTAAAATACAATTTCTTATCTAGGCTTCTTGTGAAAAAGCACAATGGCTTGTGAAGGATTCATCAGGTGTTAGCGTGCAATGCGTCCCAGAATGCCCCAAAAGTGAAGACAGTGACAAAGTGATGAAATACGATCACAAGAACGGAGAATGTGTTTTAAAGGTAATTTTACTATTTCAAAACGACCAATGAAGGGCACAAATTACAATCAATCTAACGTATTTTTAGCGACCACCAAGTTTCGAAAGGAGAGCTCAAACATACGGCGTGAATCCAAATTCGTGTCCTGAAAATCAGCGATACAGCTCAATATTGAAACGGTGCTACACATTGAGCCAGACACAATATATCTGGAATTGGTAACTGCTTTTGAATTTGTGCAACTGTATGATTTCCATTGAAATTTGTTTTTGTATGCAAATCTCCCATCGAACCCATTACAAAAGTATTAAATCCCATTTATTCAATACCTGAAAATTTGTTCTGTTTTACATTTATCATACTATACGTACTCATACTCATTGTCAGTGCTTTATATTGTATCTAAACAAAAAATATCATCATCATTAGCATATATTAAAACACACAGTCATCAACCAAGACCATACTTCAAAAACAATCTGGCAAAAGACAGGATGTTATTTTTTGTTGTAAGTAATGTAGGACTCTCCGCATGTACCTCAATAATTTCGTAAAACTTGCATTGCTTCTTACTTCACGGTCTGATGAGCATGAACCAGACAACACATTTTGCATGATTTTGGCTCAACTGAAATAAGCGTACGTACCCAATGCCCAACGCAAAGATATTGTTCCACACGAGTGGGCGGTTGTTCGCTGACCAATATTTCTTTGTTTGTTTCATCTTCTCACTTGAATGTCTTTATGAGAAATGACAATATGCTATAACTGGTAACTTTATTGAATAATTTATTTTTATTGAATACGAGTTTTATTTGTTTTACTAAAAGTGAAGTACAACTTTATGTGTATATGTGTTTTTACTACCTTGCAAAAGTACATTCTGTACCTAACAATCGTTACAAATTACATATTATGCTTCTACAACTAATCCGGTTTAGTGCGTATTCGTGGTCACAGCCATGCTTTGTAGCAATACAATTTCAGTCGTGAAAACAAAGCTAATAACTGACATGAAGAATCGTCTATTGATCAAAAACGTTCCCATGATGTAAACACCAAATGGTCGTGTATCCACAAATTTTTCTAGCCTTTGCACCTAAAATTAAACTTTGTTTCATGATGTAAATCCTGAAAAGTTACTTAATTAAAATATAGACTTCATACCGAGAGATCATACAAGTGACCAGGGCATTCCGGAATAATTCCTGCAATACGTCGAAACGAATGATGCATTTCAGAAAGGTGGTAAGCTACAAGTGACATTCTCAGGGTGAGCTGGACTAGTGCGACGTAAGCCCTTACTTTTTGGTGTACGTCCAAGCTCCCACTCAAAAGAAGAAACATCTACCAATACCACATAAGATAAATGGTTCATTTCGTTTGACAATTATGGTAATGGAGTTCTACTTACATCAGCAATCATTTCATATACATTGTAGACACAGCAAAGTAGGGCAAGTGGAGCCAAATAGTTTGCCACTTTTTGCAGAGTGTCACTTAAAATTAGGAATGAGACTCGAACTTTTTCCCAATCTATTTTTGTTCCTATTTTTTCCACATCCGTAGAATTTGTAGGGATTCCTTTGCAACTAACAATGTTTTCTCGTAAGTACTGGCCAAAGCCGTAAAGTTGTTTGGTGCAAAGGCGACTAAATACGATTAGAAGCATATCTCCGTAGTTCCAAGCTAGTATGCCGGATTTTTCACATATTGTAAATAAAACACCAAGGATGGGGTGATATGGAACAAATGTTGCAAAAATATCTCCACTTGTGTGAAAATACTTTTCAAGCAGAGAGCTTCCTTGAGTAAAATTTTCTACAGAGATGGGTTTGCAACAAATTAGCTATATTTTTAATATTTTCACACTATTTTAATCGAATATCTTACCGTCGTGTCTTCTAAAATTGTTCCAGTCGAACAGCAAATTTTCAACTACTCCAATGCTGAATAAAGCCAATGGGGCAACTAGCTCTCTAGCCAACATAAAAATAACGGGTTTTGGTTTAGAAATGGTAAGTTTGTTTGTAAAGTAAACAGTTACAGCATTCCAATCCTTCAGGACGGACGAGAAACGACTTGATGTGGTGAGAAAGTAGGCAAATCTACACAAAACAAGCAAAAGGTTGAGAATTGCACACAAACATTCACGTAAAATGTAGGATATTTAAGTACGTACGTTAGAAACACGGAGAAGCAGTAAATGGCACCATTCAAATTTTCTAATTTGTCAATAATTTGCGAACTAGACTTCATCGTTAGAACTGCAGCCTTCGTAATCGAGTTAGCGCCAATAACAAAATAGTATGTAGATAACGCTAGTGTGTAAAGCACTTGAAATGATAGAAACCTGAAAGAATAATACAATTTTCCAAATTTTAGAAGCTGTCTCCAGAATATTTAGTTTTTGCGCTAATATATAATGGGGGTTATGTTACCGAGTCTGGAGAACATCTGGAATGTTCCATTTTAATATTCCCCTGTGACAGATGGCCCCACTTATTTTCCCTAAACATAGGGTGCCCGCAACAAGTTTTGTGTACAGTTTATAAAACGAGATGTCCATGTCCAGGGATTGACGTACCATACTTTTGATAGGTCTGACTCTCAATGAACAATAAGCCTTTTGTCAACCAGGCAGTTGATTAAATTAAAGGTTAATGGAGTCGGTTTGCATTGTTTGGGCGTAACTTTGTTTTAGAACGTATTACATTTGCAAATGTTATGCTAGTTATACCACTTTGAAATATACAATTCAGTCATTAATGTAATTTCGTAAAATGCTTTCACTTTATTGTATTTTTTACTTATTGATTTTGCACATTATTGTGAGCATTGCATATATTTGCTTGTACTGATATCGTCATATAAAACATTTCCCAAGTTGCCCCACACATTGCACATGCAGGATGATAATGTTTGTACCGAAAGGAAAGTCTAACAGCTATTTTAATAGAAATTGTGCATAAGGGCAGATGTGCAAATGTTGCAGTGATTTATTTTGTGAATAGTTTCAAATAAAGCCTGACGTCATTTTTACTGATGGAACAGACGAATGTAAATAATAAGATTTCACACATTACTGTTAGCACCTTTAACATCGAATCTCCACCAGAGCTCGATATTTTTGGGGTCCATTCGCTACTCCAAAAACAGGGTTCGTGGATGGAAGCGGCTCATTTGGCACTGGGTGAAACGTAAACGTCTGTATGAGATGTGTGAGGTAATGAATTAGATTCATTGATGCCACCGGCTCGCCTATACAGTTTCGTTTTCCTATCCAAAAATGAATTGGATTGGAATAAATGTCATATAATTCCCATCAATTATGATATTATTATGCATACCAAATCCAAATGGTTTCAATCTAGGATCCCCTATAAACTTCCCATTGGCATCGAGAAACCTCTCAGGTCGAAAGTTTTCGGGATCTTTCCAGTACACTTTGTCGTGGTGCATGCCGTAGATGTTGGCGATAACATATGTATCCTGGAATACGCAAGGAAAAAATTCAACCATATTACTACTTTGATTTATTGGGGAAAATCAAAAGCAGCAAACAACCTCCTTTAGTAGCTTACTTTTGGAACAAAAAACTTTCCGCAAAAAGTATTTTCCGTGGTTGCGCGAGGAAGCATCAATGGAAGCACGGAGCCCATTCGATGAGTTTCCGCTAAGGTTGCCTTAACGTAATGCAGCCTAAGGAAAATAAACCCCTCCAGTTTTCAGCAGTAGTAAAATTTATGAAAACAATAATTTACAAAGAAACTTACTGGGGTTCTATTTCTGCGTCTGGAAGCATTCCTTTCGGAACAAGTAAATCAATCTCTTCCTGAAGTTTTCGTTGAACTTCAGGATTCAAAATGAGATAAAGAACGCACCAGGATAGTGTGCTACTGGTTGTCTGCCGAGCCATTATGATTAAAAATGTCTAGTTAAACTTAACAAACATAGAATTGAATTGAAATATTCTTGTTCGCTACCTCAGCTCCGGCAAAGAAGAAATCAGTCATACAAGCTATCAATTGTTGTTCTGAAATGTGATTATAACCTGGAATCAAAATTGATCTACGCTTTATAAATGCCCTTAAGAATGTATTCAGAAACCTGTAAATACAATTTCGCCATCAGCCCCTGGCTTCTCACGAGCTGCATCAATTTCACGTAGGAACTCATCAACTAAGCTCTCTGGACAAGTTTTGTAAGCTCCTAGCCTCTTCCTCTCTTCTACAAAGTCTTGAAAGAAGGCATTCATTTCTCTGTAACATTTTCGCTGAACACTCATTCCCGTCCAGTCTGGGAACCAGTCTTTCCATTCAGGAAACGCGACAAGAAACCCATTGCCAATATTGAAGGTTTGAACGAATTCTTCCATGAGCTTTATTAGTCTCATTAGTTTTGGGTCATTGTGCTCAAATCGTTTTCCGGCCAACATGCTCCACACTACGTTGAGAACAGAGATGTTGAAAAAGTTGTCAAATTTGTGTACCCCATTGTTTTCCTTTATTTTGCTTTTGAGTTCATCAACAAGATCGGAAAGCTCGGCGTGAATAATGTGTTGCATTTGGTTTTTCTTCCCGAGCCCAAAATCTCTCAGGGTTCGTAGCGAAAAGCGTCTTAGCTGCATCCACGGCGAAGGATATTTAGCGAGTCCGAGACCAAGCCTTTTCCCCCATGTTTTTTCTGCCCACCACTCATTATAGAGGCGATCACTGAATTCCGGCTTTGATAAGTATTCCTCCATTACATCGAAGGAGTTTAGGAGAACTTAATATTTTTTAAAAACCTACATGAATACATTATTGACCATAAAAAGTATATTTTGGTTTAATACCGCTTACCAGAATACACGGAACCTAGCTGGACGCTCACTATATTTCCATAAACTTCTCCCAGTTTGGAGAAGGCAAGATAAGGTTCTTTGGAGTTTATCCATGCGATCTGCAGCAAATTTCCAACGATGGGTAAACGAAGAGGGCCTGGTGGTAGACGTCTCTGATTTGTTGGGAAATTTTTATTGAATAATGAAATCATAAACAGGGCAAGCAGCCCAAGTAGAATTAAACTTAAAAAGTCCAACATTTTCTCTCAACGTGGTATTTGATAATGAAAAGAACGTGTTTGCTGACACGTCTTTTATATTACTGCTGGTCTGGTTTGTAACATTGATTTAAAAAATTGGTATGATAAGGTTGCAAATTGCTCTAGTTGAATTGCGGAAATTTTATAAACAATTAGGATGTGCAAAACATTTGTAAGCAGTGCATCATTATAGTGGCTTATGTGGGATAACGTCATTGATTACAATGGACAAGGAAAAAAGTATTTTTCTCGATTTTTAATTACCACCAGGAAAATATTTAGCACATTATCTTGACTTGCTAACCTATTTGTAACTTTTGTATTTTGCTTCTATCATTATAGAGGATGCATTTTATATTTCCATGCACTTATCCTGTTTAATTGTGAGAACCTTGGTTAACTAAATCTTGCTTTTGACTATGCTCTCCGAAGCATTTTGTACGCAAATTTTATTTTTGTATTGGTACATGTTGACGAATATAATTCCAGGATTCAAATTTGAAATCTGCAGTGCCAGTTATTAGTATAAAGAAGTTAGATATAAATTCAGGATAGATTTTCTACAATTTTCCATATAATGCTAATTAGCTGTTCTTGATGACTAATTGTGCAACCAACTAAAAATCACGGTAGTGAAAATATCAAACTCACTCATCTATTTACATTTGACATTTGTTAACAAATGTCTTTTTGTAAGAATTCTTGGCGTTCCACTTACCTTGTGTATTTGGCTGTTAAATGTACAATATGGTTCAGGTCAGATGGTTCTATAGCTGCATGATTGCTACATAAATATCAAAGGAAAGTTCTGCAATTTATGTAGTTTAGGTTATCAAACTACTAGTGACAAGGGAAAAAATGATTGGTTAAGAAATTATGCAAGCAATTAACAATCATTCTGAATAAGGAAACTAATTAGTAGAATCACAAATGAAGTTAAGGAACTTATTAAAAGCAGCTTTGTGATATTTGTAATAGGTGTAGGCAATACAAGCAAAGAAAATGTTTTAAGGAAAAATTGTTTGTTATTAAATAATTATTTCATTTTTTCCCATCAAGACCCTTTCCACATAATTGTTGTCGTAGTTCTCAGTCTCAGGCTTGTGCGCATTAAGGGTTGCTGATAATTTGAAGCTTCGAAATAAAGAAAAAATCCAAACCGATAATCAATTATCTGAAATATCAACATGTAGAGGCTACCAATTTTGTTTTTAGAAGGAGGAAAGAGTGGGTAACACGGTAGAGTGATGTGGAGTTAGTGGGTGGTCGTAGACCTGATTAGGATCTATTATGGAAATGAAAACGCTTTGGAATTCCATTTATTATTAGTAGAAAATCTGTTGGTTTTGCCTAATAAGATAACAAATTTACTAACGTAAAATAACAGATACATATTTAGTACTTAGTTCATGCTTTTAGAAAATTTGATACCGAAAAACCCCACAAAATTGTTCCAGTCAGCTATTAAATAAAATGTTCTTTACCAACATGTTTCGTTGGGATTGGGTAAACCAACAAACGAATTATTTGTTCTGAATTATTAGGTTCAGTAGCCAATTTTTGCAAAATGTTCCAAAAATGGTTTTAGTGAAACGGTTTATAATTTTTTAACTGTAATCCCATGTATAATTGAATTTTCTTGAAAAAACAGATTATATATGTGTCCAGTTAAAGGCTTACAGAATTTGTTTGGCTTATAACTACTAAAAATTGTCTAACGCATATAAAATACTCGTTTTCATACATTACATTATTACAACCAAAGTTTACAAGTGGACGTTTAATGCTAAATGAGATTTTTCAGCTTACATTGTAATTATAAATTTTGCAAGCATTTAGTGCATACCCCATAATATTTTTGGACTAATTTCTTTAAATTGGTCATAAGTTTTCAAATTTGACCGTTTTTCGTGAAATGTTGAATGACGAATTTCTTAACTTTTACATAAAAATTAAACGCCAATGTCTGAAATAAGTAGCTGCATGTTTTACATACCATATAATGATGTAAAATGTAACCTAAATGTCCAATTAAAGACAAAAACAAAACATAATTGTATAAAATAATTGAATTTTGGGCTAATATTTCAGCTTTTTAAAGAACTTGTAACCTTATTTCATCTTAAACTTAAAAGTTATACTTAATCGAAGCCTATGTAATTTTTGATACAATTTTTACAAAATCACTTTACGATTTTCATCATTAAATGAAGTATATATAACTGTTGAGTTTACACTCAATATGACTCACGTATAATTAATGGTAGGGAAACGTTAACTACTACCTATCTATACAGAAAATTATGACAACGCAACCAGTCAACAGTTGACCGTTCGTTGTATTTGTCTCTCATCTGTTTGAATAGGATTTTTCATTCAATTTCTCGATACACAATTTACAACGCCACTGCATTTACAAATACCAAGAAAATGGACTATTCAAAATTCGTCGTAAAAGTTGGACAAATTCTTCGTCCATCTGAAAGCTCACTATGCACACCACTGCTGAAATTTGCTATAAAAATTGATAGCTGGCTAACTCGTCTTTGGTTTAGACCCTTCCTAGAGCTCAGAATGAAATCTAACACGTGCATTGTGTTCGCTTCCTCAAATAGCCCTCAAAAAATCGCCTTTCAATTGATTGTCGTTCTAGCAATCATGATTCCGTGTTTTCTGCTACTTGTTCTGGATTACATGGGTGCCTTGTTGAGACTTTCGTTAGTTGCGAAAACCTGTTATGCCGTGCTATTTGCAATAGGGACAGCAATTTTTTGGATGTTCACGACTCTTTTCATGAATCCTGAAGGAATATCTGCCGTAAACGCATTGTTGGATTTGTGTGACTCGCAACGGAGACGTAGTAAGTATTTTGTAGCACATTTTTTCTTTAAATTCCTATTATGCAATTATTATAAAAGTTTTATAAACTGATTTCATTTTTAAATGTTTACAGTCAGGAACAGATGGCAAGCCAACCACCATCACATTGATTGGACTGGTATTCTTGCTGCATTTTTCGTGATTGTCTACACAATCCCTGCCCCGATTGTAGCATTTTGTACATGTTCCTATAAGATGGATCCGTATTTTCACCTTTTTCAATTTTTTTATTCTAAAAATGTTGCAAACTCAAATGGAATGTTTGCACTGAGGATACTGCTAACGTTCACAGTGTATTATGAGTACGTTAGATGTACTTCTATATTGTGCCTTGTTCCTCTTTTTATTACGCGAAATGGTATACACGAGCTTCACGCTTTGAGTAAAAACCACATGACTCTGAGATATGCAAATGTTTATGCTCAAATTCAAACAATATTTAAAACCATGCATGTTTTCTTGAAGTCTGGAGGTATATTGGCGATGGCAGGTTCCCAATTCTTTTTATGTCCCGAGGTCGTGGTCGTAATCATTGGATGGGAGAAGCTTTCTCTTGTCATTACCATGTTATTTGCAGTGATGTTTACTGTAAGCACTCTGGTTGTATTTATGTACGCAAAATGGTCAGCAAATGTATGTGAGGCGAGTCAAGAATTAATTCAGAACTGTTGTAAACAATTAAAGGACGATGAACAAAGAAATGGGTGGGGCGATAAAATGATGTCAAAAATGTGGGCGGGGAAAGACAGGGTCAGGATTTATTACGGAGATGGGAGTTCATTAGAATTCAGGCAGGATTCTCCCGTAGAGTATTTGTTTGTGTTACTCAATAATATAACTAACTTGCTAATGCTACTTCTAATGTAGAAATTCTGATGACAAGTGTTACAAGTTTATTATGAATAATCTTATTTAAATTTTTCATGTATTTAATTAATTGTATTTAAATGTAATTCACAGTTTTAAACAGAAACTAACTTACATAAATAATTAATACGCAATATTATTTGTTTTCAGGAACCATTCCTTAATTTTAATTTTACATTTAAATTGAACCATAATACGTAACACAGTGGCAGTAAGACCAGCTAAATTAAAAGTTCCAAGGGAAAGACATGGACACAAATATACTTTATTAACTACATTTTATCAGCAAAAAATGACATAATTTAAAAAAAGTTTGCGGACAAATAAATCAGTGCGGTATACGTACAACTTAATATAGTATAGGCACTACACTTGTAAGCGTAGGCCAAAATATTTATAAGATTACATTCCAATCCATCGTGCATAGCCTGGCGATTAACGTGCACACCGGCTGTATCTAATTACACAGACTTTGATGTTTAGCGTCTTTATGAAAAGCGGTATTGGGAGAATTTTGTTTCATTTATACGACCCAGGGAATGCGGTTGAACGAAAGAGCCGACCGACAAGCTAGATAAAATCAAATTTTTATCTTCGCGACGCACTGAAATCACTCATAAACTCGAGTATGTAATACTCGTATCGCAAAGGCAAAAAATTCATTACTCATAATCCGAGAAGTTTCTCTGCGTATCTCGTGGAAATGGGAATTTATAAATATGGAACATGATAAAATATCTGCGGAGTAGGTAACTCCGCATAAATTTTCCGTGTCAGTTTCAATATAGCGATTTTTTCATAAAATTCGGGAGTTGTTAAATGGTTTTCCTCGAGTAAGCCTCTGCGATGACGTGTCCACTCTTCACAAAAAAAACTTTCAATACGGGAATTCGAGCTAAAACGACGTGGGGAAGCGAAATGTCATTTATAATGTAATAAAGATAGGAAAATTAAATTTTTTAAATGATAGACCTAGATAATAATTTTTCAGGGAAGGATTGATTATAGGATTGGCAAAAGCGCTTGAATTAAGAGTGGGAAGGTACTGGATGCTGACGGAGGTAGGATTACTAGCATTATTTCCGACAAGAACCTTCCGTCAAAAATGAATTTTGGGTTACTTCTAACTGTTTTTTGGACATATTTGCAATATTGGAAATAATAGCTTTGAATTCATCACTTTGGTTGTAAAAAACACCAATTTTTCTTAATCTTCAGATTCCGGGATGCTACTTCACGAAAATCTAGTTCTTTTGATTAAAGTTCATTTGAAGGTGCAGCAAATTTATGGCACTTGTCCATTTACGTTTTCCAAGCTACAAACACTTACACTGAGTAGCCCACGCAGGCTTAAACGCGAATACCTAACAAATGTTCTATACATTCTTCATTTTTCAACAATTTGTGTCCAGCTCATTCACGAAAAAAATGAGGTACCACTGGTTATTTCACTTGAAACCCTTCTCATTGCTTCGGCAAGCGTAACAGGATGGGTTGCAAAGCGTGTTGTTTTTCAAAAACGAGAAAGCTTGATTGAACTATTCAACCTTTTTATCCAGTTCGAACGTGAGCATCAAAACGGTATGTAGTTCAAACAACCTATATAAAGATAACTGCTTCATAGATAAGTGTTCGTCCATTTATACATATATTTTTCAGAAATACAGAACTCAAGTCGACCTCCAAACAAAAATGAAGTTCGATTTGTAAAATTCCTCCTTGTATGTGGAATAGGCAGTGCGACTATGGTTTCACTGTCTTACTCACTCCTGGAGTGGTTTTTGCCCTG
The DNA here is from genome assembly GCA_034697805.1 of Orchesella bifasciata. Lineage (NCBI taxonomy): Eukaryota > Metazoa > Arthropoda > Collembola > Entomobryomorpha > Orchesellidae > Orchesella > Orchesella bifasciata. Next base: position 24,391 of record JAQGAP010000779.1, read on the forward strand.
CAACCCAACAACATTTGCGTACTTTGCTATTGCCGAATGCAGCAATCCCAATTTGAGTACAAAATGGTCTTCTATCTCAGTCCTACAGCTACTTCTAATTTGTGGAATAGGATTTGGGTTTACCATCGACCATGGAGGAAGCTTCTCGATTTTTGTGTGTGACTTTTCGTTAGCATTATCATTCTGCTTACGGAGTTACCTCAGATTCATTACCTGTCTTGTATTGGCGAATCCTCAGAAAGTCAAAGAGTACCTCCCACTCTACAGACAAGTTCAACTTTTAACCCGTTACTACAACCAAATGCAGCAAGACAAACTGATAATCTCCACTATCTCCTTTATTGCAGTGGGTTTGATTTTAAGCGTTTACGCCATTATTTCCCTTGGTATGCGTATATCTGTTCCGGAATTTCTTTTGTTCCTCACTTTTGCATATGACACCATTTTGTTTTTGTTGGCGTACACTACAATGCTAAGTCGACTCCATTCTGACTCTAACCAATTTTGCTCCGACATGAAGCCGCTGATGCTTTCAGAAGGCATTGCCACGAATCAGAAGAAATGGATGCAGCGATATTTGAAATCTTTTCCAGCCTTGAAGTGCTATATTGGGTACAATAATTTTGTTGAAAAACTTACCCCTTTGAACTTGCTAAGCGTCTGCATCGATCAAACTGTTAGTCTCCTGATGATCTAATAGTCATTTTAATTGGAACTTGAAAAAACCATTTAGTTTATAAATTAAACTTCTTCGTGATTTTGGGAAACATTTTGGGAATGCTAAAATTTACGTTTTGGAAATGTTGAAATTCGCGTTTCGGGAATGCTAAAATTAACATTCCGGAAATTTAAAATTGATTTTCAGAGAATGTTAAAAATTGGCACTCCGAAAATACTTCAGTTTTGGTAATTTTATCCTAGAAATGTAATTTTTTATTTGTGAACTATATTTTTTAATCGGGGTTCGACATTTTTAAAAATTGGGAATGGTATTTGATTAATTTGCAATGTAATTAGCAGATGTAACTTATGTATATTGCATTCAGTACACCAAACCCTTTCAGTTATGTTTGAATAGTTTTATGCCGGAATTGGAGAAGACTACGTTTTATACTTTAAACATTGTAGATGATGTTTTAGAAGTCTATTAATAAATACGTTTTGCAAATTGCAAATAAGTTCATTTTTTACGGGGAAATGAAGTAAAGATATATTGCTTCCGTAGTATGATTAGTTTATGTTTATTCTGAAAAAACCGTGTTTCATATGTACAGTTTCACAACACACACGCCAAAGTTTAAGTTGCTGTAAATTAAATTAACATACATGTTAATGAATGGGTGGGAGGAAGAAGAAGCCAGCATCAGCCGCAAAGTAAGCCACCTCTACGACTCCACCCAATTGTCTTGAAGTTGATTACGTAATTCTATAAAAATTGCGGTAGTTTTTGTTACATTAAATATTTAAGCTTTGTTAATATGGAGTAGATTTAGCTGGAAATAAATAATCATTTTCGAATATTTGTTGACCTTTGAAGATATTTATTCAAAACTTCATTTTTCAGCCTTGGTCAGAAACATCCATTAATTTTAATCGTGTCTGAAGCGCACGTCATCAGACATAATACCTACGTGGTTATATGTTCCGTCGTTTAGTTAATGGATAAATTAGCGCAGGCTCATTAAATTATGGGGCTAAATCGTCGATTAACGCTGTTAATTGACAATTTAGGCTATAATTGAACGACGCTTCTTGCGCAACCAGCAAGCTTGTTCACCTCGGCCACATCCTTTCATACTAAGGAGCTGTTCACACTTCTTAGCTAGAATTTCTTTTGAAAATGAAGCTGGAATTTTACGTCGCTGCAACACTAGCTGTTGCCATCCTCATTCCCTCTGCTTTTGCACAGGATGAGGAAGCGCCTACAGGTAAGAAACCAATCCCAATTCTACCTCCAGTTTTCAATAAAGGAGTATTTCTATTAATTTTTTAAACTTGCAGCTCCCAAAGCTGCAGCTGGTGGAGGAGGCGGAGCATCCCAAGACCCTCATGAACTTCAGCTCATCTACGGACAGAATCCCAACACCCCTGAGGTTCCTGCTTCTGTGATTGTAGCTCCTGAAATCAACGCTCAAGAAATCGACGAAGGTAAAACAATTATTTGATTCAGAATCATTTTGAACAGGAGAAATTAAACATGTTGCATCATCTCGCCACGCCCCATTTTTGTCTTTTGCAGCTACCAACGTAAACTTGGCCGCAGTGAACCAAGCCTCGACGCAAACGGATTCAAAGAACGCCATTGCTTTAGCCAAGGGTGTGACCAACAACGTAACAGCGAACGCCGTCTCAAAAACTGGTGATGACGCGATTGCCCTCGCCACCAACGGTTCCTCCGCTGACGCACTCGCCCTCACTATGAATGGAGGTGGTGCTGCTTTGGCAGGAGCTACCACTCACGGAGAACAAGGTGCCAAGTCCGCAGCCTTCTCCCAAGGAAATGGAACAGCCACCGCAGCTTCAGAGAGCAAGGGCGTTGGAACAGCTCGGGCTGACGCTTTGGCCAAAGAAAACAACGCTTCTGCCGCTGCCGAGTCAAAGGACGGTGGTGCAATCTCGAACGCG
>JAQGAP010000780.1:0-26990 GCA_034697805.1 Orchesella bifasciata
ATGGCATAAGTGTTGACATTTGTTGCCGACACAATCATGATGAAATACTGAGCCACTTCAACAGCAAAGCCAACAGTAAAGACGTATGATGATATCGGTGTTTTTCCAATTGAAAGGGATTTGAAGAGCTAGTTGTTCAATTCAAATAGTTATTCCGTACAAAAAAAATAATTTAAATTTCAAATGGTTTGTGTTCTTACATTTGTACTAATGTTGTAGACACTTAACGCAGTAGTTCCGAATATTATAGGCGAAAGAAATTCGTTGACTGCTTTCACCAGCAAACACAGTGTTTCATGCTTGTACGCAAGATCTTTCCAGAAAATTTCGTCTGGAAAGTTATTGGGATCATTTGTAGATATTTTAATTAAAAACCACCCGATAACACGATTTCTCAATATTTTAAGCTTTATCGTTGAATTACCTTTGTTTTGCAAGTCTATAAAGTACATTGTATTTGTCTTCATGTTTGTCGCTCTCTCAATCAGTTTTTTAAACTGAAATGACAAAGCCCGAGAGAAGAAGATGACCAGAGCCTGTGTATATATTCTTGCTAAAAGAGTGTAGAAAAGTCCTACGACTATGTACATTATTGCAAAGAATGGGTGGTAGGATATAAAGCCATTCCAGACATTTTTCTCATAAAATGACTGTAGCTTTGAACGATTTGGATTTGGTGGAACTGCCAAAAGTTACATAAAGAAATTACATCGTAATTTCGTATACTCACAAAATATTTAAAAATCTGTTATTTCAATTGACTTACTTTGACCCATTATATTGGTTAAAAAAAGAACTTGTACGCAGATTGAAGGGACCGTAAAGAGAATCGAAAGGAATCCCATAAAACGAAGTCTCTTGTCTTTCTCAAGAGCACCTTGAGAACTGACAATTTTCCACCTTTCTATCAATCCATATAGCACATTCGAATTTCGTATGAAATACACGTACCTGTGACATTTATAAATATATAGTAAACATAAATAAACATTATGTGTAATACAGTCAAATGGTGCTGAACTAATATGTTTAAATTTTATTACACGAAAGTTGTCATGAAGCATCTCAAGGCAAAGTATTGATTCGGCCCTACTATGTACGCCAAAAATCCTTGCTTACTTCTTCCCCTTTTCAATATCTTTTTAACATGCAAAATTGTTTCTGTGAATGACCAGGAGGCAAAGAAAATTGTAAGGAGTACCGGAACTATGATAAGACTGGAGAAAGCATAAAAATTCAATCAAACTGTATACTATTTTTGTGAAATAATCTATTATCAAATGAATTTTATCTTACGACAACTTTGGCTTCTTGTATAAATGCCAAGTCGACCAGCCACATGGAATGATCGCAGCCAGTCTTCCAAGCGCAATTAAGGGTCTGATGCTTTCTTCCAAATCACATTTTGATTTTAATGTAGGGCACACATTTTTCTCAAAGATGGAGTTATTCGAATAACTACTCATGTCAAATATCCTATTGCTCCTCATACTGAAGCTGATTTTCCGTTAGATAAAGTTCAAAATAAGTAAGATCTACATACTATACCCTTTCGTCCTCATTACTCACCGATTAATTTTGCGCAGACCTTTACTCTCCTCTATATAGTTCAAGGAATGTATAAAATCCAGTCACTTATATTGTCGCCACCGTCTTGGCTTAAATATATGATCGGAAAAGAAATGAATACTATGCATACGTGTCTATGTAATCTTGGCCGGGTGTTTCGCAAATAATTGGTTTTCTTTGTTTGCTAGAAACTTCCGGCTTATTATTTCAATCGATAATAATGTAGGAATACAGCACTAGGACCAACACTCCCAAATTTATAAATTAGAAGGGATGTATTTCTATGCTATATATTAAAATTTGTAAGTTATTTTCTTGTGCTGCTTATTGGTACTAGTACAAAGAATGTTTTAAGCAGTCTAATTCAGCACTGTTAAAACATCGAGATTATAAGCATTTTGTGTCTTTACGGTTTTTAAACCTTTGCTGACAATCTTTTAAGCGTTCAATAATGGCATTACATGGGCTCGCCCTTTTAACTTCAATGGGATGGATTTTTGGAGTAATTGTACTTCGAACACCTTGGGGTCCACCGCGTCTCGACTCTTGGCTGACCTTTTCAGTATTTTACAGTTTATTTTTCCTCTTCTCACACCTTTTCATCCTATTCGACATCGTTATCAACTCACCACGATCCCTATCACTGACGGAGACAAACTTGTTTGCAATTTGGATCACAAGAATGGGCACCCTTCTTCACGCAACAACATTCATAATATTCCGGATATTTATGTTGGTCTCTGCTAAAAAGTTAGCAAACTTCATGTCCCAACTTCACTTTTACCCTCTGCCCCAGCCTTCGCCAACTTGGAAAAATTGCCTTTTCTTTGAGTCAATTCTAGTAAGCGCGGTAATGTTAACACATTATTTAACGCTTATCATCAGTACATTGAACAACATCACGACTATATCTCACCAAACGCTACACTCTCTGCTTGGAAGGTCACTGGGGAAGACGGCGTACTGGATAATATTCGTGATTTTTGAGCTGCTCCAACAAGGAGTGCTTTCCAATGTTTCGTATGCCATACTACTACGTTTCTCTATTAGGTTGGCTCGCATATTCCAGAGCTTTGCTGACGATACCGTTGAAATTTTAGAAGAGTTGAGGCAATCATGGGAAGAAAATAAGTATGTCCGATCACAGGCGGCTAACGGGGGACGACTTTTGGAAGAAGATTTGAAAGTAAAATGCACTCGGCATCAGATTCTTGTGAGGTTCAAAAAGATTCAAAATATATTTTATGCCGGTGATGCTCTGATGTCACCATTGCTGCTGGGAAAGATTGTGTTGGGAACTGGAGCTTTTATTGTCAGCGTTTCAAAGGCGATTGTCGTGAACAGATCAACGTTGTCCATAATTGTTGATGTGATAAGAGCTATCAACTGCTGGTTTTTCCTTGTGGTCTATGAAATTGGGGAGAAAGTCAATGCGACGGTAAAAATGGATTGTAGAACAGTTTAATTCGTAAAAGTTCAAAAGTTAATCATTTATATTTGGGCATATGTTGTAGATTGCAGACTCCAAGCTCAAAATCTACCAGAAGTACATATCTATATCATGGGAATCCCCACACAAAGCAGAGCTGGAAGGAGTCGTAAACCATATTCAAGTGTGGCAGTGGAAACTGTCTGCTGGAGGATTTTTCTCCATTGATAGAAAGTTGGTGAAAGGGGTAATAACGTATTAAATAATAATTTTTATATATTTGTTGCCCGTTTTCAGACTACATACAGCACAGAATACAGTAATTAATGATTTCTGTTTCAAACCAGATACTGAACATCATCATGACATACGTCATCATTTTCTTTCAAATGTACGTGCAGCTAATTTTAACACTACCACCGTCACCATCCTGTTCCAAAGATGAACTTAACTCTACAACTTTGCGGATAAATACTGCTTATCAGAATGTAACATTTCACTAACAATGCTTGTTTTTATTCAATTAAAATATTTACGCGCATATGTCTGTAAAAGGAGGTTAGAATTCGCAAATGGTTAATGCAAGCTCATTTATCATTCAACTTGGATTCAGATTCAATTTGGTTATTCAAACTGAAAACTGGTTGTGATACTTGCGCTTGTAGCAATGCAATTTCTAATGTAATCATAGCATTAACTATAGTCAGCAAGAATGGCTTGGTAATGACAAAGCATCCTAATCCACTGAATTCAATTTTCGGTAAGCAAGCATGCGCATTATACAGAATAAATATTTGATAAGCTGTTTGTAAAAACAAATTCTTAGTTAGCGTACCGTAGCAGTGTGCTCGAAGAAACCAAAAAGTAGACAAATGTGATTACACACATCTTAATTGTACCTGAATGCAGATAAGATATAGGCTATAGTAAGATATGTCGCAAAAATCAATAGTGAGAGAAAATCATCGCATTTGGATACCAAATCAGTAAGAGCGTCATGATTTTTGACTATCCAAATCCAGAAATATTGATCAACTAACGTATTTAAATTTGAGAAATAAAATGATATAATGAAAACCAATAAGTGTTAGAAACATTGAATTGGGAAACCTTGATTACCCCTTTTTCTACTAAATCTTCAAATTGCTTTGAAAGAGCATAAGAGAATACAATTATAAAATAAATAATGAAGGCTCTAGGTAGAGACCCAATTACAAAATCCACAGTGCATAATATTGTAAAAATTGCGAAAATGGTAAAATGTAGTTCCAATGCTAAAGTAGTCTTTTGGAAGCGTACTCAAGTCGTGCTGAGTTTTCAGGGATTTCTCTCACTGCAACAAAAGTTGCGTTTGTTATATATAAAGTTGTTCATTCTCTGTAGTTAAAATGTATTATATACGTAAAGAATTGAATTTTCTTTTGTAGTAAGTGACATTAACTCTGCCGTGCAGAGACTTATAAAATGCTCATAATTGAATTTACAATCCATGTAGATTAGCTAATCAATAGAGAAGGTTTTTTCATTTGGTTTCCCAACTTTAAAAGGTAACATGAAAATGAAGACCTAGTGGTTTTGAAATATCAGCAACCAAGGCTAAACAATGTTTAATTGAATCGTTATGTAAAGCAAACAAAAAATAAAATGAAATGCCCGCTGCCAATCAAAAAGAAAACAACAAACCTTTACCTACTGAGCAGTGACAGATAGAAATAGGGTGTTTCTCATGTTGAACACCTTCTATGAAGCCTTCCCATCCCATTATATTGTATTTCACTTAAACTTAGTGTGTGACTAAGAAGACGGAAAACGGCGCAACGGACATGTCAAGAGAACTATTATTACTTCATGCCCTGATGTTCAGGGTTTAAAGAAAGCCAGATTCAGTTAACTGCATGAATTATGAGAATTGACATGGTCACGCATGATTCTTCTAAACATTGCAAAATTTAAATAGCATCGAATTTCTGTTAATTGAACATTGATTGATAGATATTGGTAATATTGTATAAAATAAAATTTGCGGTAAATGCTTAAACAATAATTTAGAAATACTGCTTAGTACCACACGCGACTAAATTTTAAATGATGTCAAAGTCAAAGTCAAACAAAAACCTATGAAATTTATTTTAAATAAAGTTGCACTTCTTGACACAATTCTAGTCATTTTCCTCTTGGCCGTTTGCCAGTTTTTAATAAACTGAAAGCAAATTTTATTTTCTAAAATAAATAAACCTAGGTTCTCCTTCTGCTGCTTACAAGCGATGGACAGTTTTTTCAATGCGAATCCCAGTCGACTTCGACAAGGTATTCCTTCCCGGAGCGAAATTATTTGTGTAATTTCTCATGAAAACATAAGCAACGATCAAAAGCGCATGAAGATTAGGAGCTTAACCGAAGAGCAAAACGAACAAATCGTTGGCTCATGTCTATTTTCAAAATCTGAAGTTCTTGATTACCGACTTATCCCGAGTTTCCCCAATTACCTGTACGCATTTACTTCCTTACTTGTTCCAACGGTCATTTCATGGAAACGTTGTGATGGAATTATACGTCTGGTATTTTTTGCAACCAAACTTCTTCTGGAAGAGTAGTAAACAATTTCTTGATACTTCTTTTTTTGTTTAGACTGTGTGTGTTTTATGCACTCTTCTGGCACTCTTTCTCAAGCTGATGGAACTGAGACAAAGTTTTGACGCATGCATGGAGAATACGGAATTATACAATTATGTTGACCTCCTAAATGCTGCTCTTGCGGTATTGACATCCGGGCAAGTTCTGAACATATTACTACGAAGAAGGAAGTTGCTGTTGAGGACCTTTCGGCATCCCACATCAAGTGAATACGTAAACAATAGAAAAATTCTCACATATGATCCCAATACTAGAAAGGTAATGAAAACGTCTCGACTCCATTGAAAAATTAAAATGTTGCTGAGCGGGATTAATATTTTTAAAACTTGGGAACAGACGTTTTGGGTGGCTGGAGCATTCATATATGCGTTTCTGGCAATTGATTTATTTCGCTTGGGGTCTGCTGGTTTTGACGATGGAAAGGATTGGACACTATGGGGAATATTAGAAACTAATGCAGATTACCTTAGAGAAGTCATCAGGACTGCCCCTATCTCCGATGAAACCAATTCAACTATTTCAACTAATTCATTTTTGAATGTTTCAGCCGAAACCCATCGGATGGAAATTGCACTGCTTGGTTTTGTGGGATATGCTTTACAGCTAGCTACCTTTCTAACATCAGACATTATTCATGGTTTTTTTCTTTTTTCTGCCCTTACTATGAAAGAAGTTGCCGATAAGCTGGATTCCCTTCTTAACGTACATTCACCAGATGGAAAAACAATTAAACATATCTATGAATTTATGTTTCGCTCCACTGTCAGTCTGAATTTAAGTATTGGGGGCTTGCTCGCTACGCATCACATCCAAATATTTTTGGACTTCGTACTTGTACTTAGAATAGTGCTAGCTGAAGGGGGGGCAATACATCTTTCCACGATGGCTGTGTGGGTTTTACCAGAAGTTACAATTACGGTTGCTGCTTATTACTACGCAACCCAAATTCCTGTCAAGGTAGTGGTTTGCTGCTACCTCATCTTATTACATTTAAAATTGAAGACCATGAATAGCGAGTTGTATTTTTTCGTTTTTATATGAACCATTCGTTTTTCAGGTGGATGCGTTTCGGTCTTGGATTAGAAATAGGGAAAACCAAGAAAGTCTCAGAATTGACGCCATCACTATCCAGAATCTTTTTGACGAGTTGAATACCAATCCTAGTGGAATCGGAACAGGAATCTTTTATGTTAACGCGGAACTTCTTTCAAAGGTAAATTATATATAATTCAAATTTTTAAAAACTGTTTACAAATATTCACCCAATGTTTTCAGCTGTTGAGTTCCATTGGAACGTACTTCCTGGTAATTGCGACACGTACAGATTAAAACAATACATATCATCCGGATTGAAAACATATGAAGTAAGTTTCATGAAATATTACACAACTCGATAAACATTTACAAAACACAAGGAATTTGCACAACACATGGCTACGTAAAATATGCTAGCAAAGAGCTCAAATGGCAAAAATTTCAGGAAGGAGAATTGGCATTGATATAAAATGCTTGCAAGTAAATAGCTTTATCGAAAGAGACACGATCTTACTTAAGTATTTAATGCATTTCAACCTTTGCATGTAACTTACGTAGAACGTTTCTGAAACGAAACACATTGAAATACGTTTTAGACACCATATTCCAATATTTCAACAGAAATGACAAATTCTATGTAAACGTATTGTAGTAAAAACCATTGGGCAGTGTGTGGCTAACCAAATGGTAGCCTTAATAAATTTGTTTCAATTAATCTGTAAATTAAACTGTAAATTTAGTCAGTAAAATGCAACTAAAGCCGTGGAACACGGTCACTTGGTGTGGCCTGTTAATTTAGTCCTATCATTTTATGTTTTAAAAAAATTAAATTTCATCAGTCAACTTTCCCCCGTTGTATTGCATTTGAACCTGATTTGGGGCTTCATAGTGTGAAAAACTAGACCCCGAAAGCGATGTTATACCAAAAGTTAAATTGATGTGAAGTTTCAACAAATTTGGCAATTGGCTACCTATAATGCTTAATCGTTTCAGATGACTCTGATAATGATCATTTGATGAAGTAATCAAGAATATTTATTTGCTTGACTGAAACGACTGAAACGCGTTTCATTCCTTTCAATTTGTTCTAGTGTGAAACATTTCAGTCCGTTTTGCTCAAAGCAATTCGTTTCACTCAAAAATCTGGAACAAAGCCTGAAAAAAAAAACGTCTTGAAAAGTTTAAAAACGTTTCACGCTGAAACCTTACAAGCAATGATTTTAACGAATTGATTCTTATTTGCAACTTAGTTGGAATCTGTTGATATAGCTTAGTAATGAAAATGATTAATTATAGGATACCATATAATTAAGGAACTAACAATATTTAATAACAAATTAAATTTATTATACACCATCAAAAGCTTCTTGTACACAACTATTTAAATAAAATACACGATTAAAAGTTTTGTGCACAACATTTTATATCGTCTGTTTACAGGGCTACTGCTTTTTTGAAGGTTTATCAATGCCCAGTGCTTTCATAGCGGTTTTCGACATTGCAGCAGGTGCCTGCTCCATTTCATTATTTGCAGTCTAAAAAACGGAAACCCCCCATTTTAGTTCGTTTGAAATTGCTACAATCTAATAAAATACTTTATGCATACTTACTTCAACCCCTGCAGTCATAGCAAGGACTGTAACAATCGCAGCGAATATCACCGAGAATTTCATTGCTCCCGTGGTTAAGTCTTCCAGTTTCTTAGTGAGTTAGGACGAACTGCAACTAGATCCAATAGGAAATAAACTCTTCACATTTTTACGCATATTTAATGCATAAAGACTTAATTACGCAAACCCAGACAGCAGTAAAAATCAAGTGTTCAGACTAATTACTCTTTGTTTGATTACTACAGCTTACTACTACTAATTACAAGAATTGTGTTGGCTTTAAATTGTAACAACGAAAACTTAAAATAGCTACGATGACGATCATTTATGCACGTGACGGCACACAGGCGAACAAAAGTCAAACTTCATGCTCATGCTGAATGATGGAGTTAATTTATGTTGAAAGTCATGTAAAAACTGCACTGCGTAAAATTAACAAGTACATGTCACGTTGCGTGAACATTAAATGTTACTATCTGCTTCATTTTTAAACTGGGATGCATGCATTTTTTTATAACAATACATTTTCTAACAAGCCTGACAAACATGCCAAAATTTTATATTACTAAATTATAAGAAAGTGGTGTAAATTGCGGGAAATTATAGACCGAGCTAACTACATATAGTCAAACCCCCTTGTGCCAGTCAATTTAAAAACAGAAAGAAATACAGTCCAAGGAACTTATATTCTATTGAACAACTTTCTCTGAATGCTTTTTACCGATTTTTTGAGGTAAAATGGAAATGACAAAAATGAAATAATGCATGCAAATGGAATGAACATTCCATCCGGTTGTCTATAAAGTTGATTTGGCTGTATACTCAAAAAAGTTTATCCAAAAACTGAACGATGAAACCTAACTATAAGTTCATTTTTGGGAATGAAACCTTACCTGCGTACACAAAGCGCTTCAAACTATTGATTTCATTAAATAATATATGTAATCATATCTCTTTAAAAACACGTACCTACCATCGTTTCTTTGTATGACTACTATGTGCTCTCGGCATAACTCATGAATATAAAAACTATGCTAACTTGAATAAAAAGTAGAGAGATTATGTCTAATACACCTAACCTTGCCCATCAAGCCATTGTACAGCATCAATGGAAAAAAGAGCATTAATAATGAATGGAAATATTATGGGAATAACAGCAAGATAGTCAACCCGTCGCAATGAGAAAACATTCAGGTCGTAATTCAACGCAAAGTTTTCCCAGCTTGCAAATAATCCCTTCAGCTTATATGTCTCGTATCATTTTGCACGTTGAAATACGAGAGCGTTCATCCCGTATGTATACCAAAGCCAAGATTATAGTCCTCAGAAGTATTTTTGTTTCGTCACTTTCTTTTTGTTATTGCTATATTTTCCCAGGATGCAAAAATACGCCAATAAACTGCACAAATCCGTATTTTAATGACTTATAGCTTTGTCAGTGTTCACCAAAGTAAAAATACTCGGATGGGCTAATCGTTACCAAAAAAAGTTATAACATGCCGGGCACACGAAGGCGATACTGGGATGGTGGATGTTCATGTTAGTTCTTCGTATCTTTCGAATATTTACTCGCCAGTTTACCCTTCGGGAGGGAAGTGTAACTGAAAGGGTACTTTTTTCTCTTTAGTCTTTCTACAACTAGCAACGTGGTGAAAAAATAAGCTACTTATGTTTATTTGAATTAATTTACCAGTCCATTTTTATGCATAGAGAAATCAAGAGTGGCGACACTTCTGCAAGAAAATCGGTCTAGCTACATGCGTATCTATGGAAAATCGCTAAGTAAGGATGAGCAGTAAAATTCAAAAAGATTGAGCTGTATGTCAAGGGGTCAAATGTATCCATCCAAAGTGAGCTGAGTGAGCGAGATTCTAAAACATTTGTTAATTATCACAAGGAAATAACTTACATTAGCGCGTCCTACCACAAACTTATAATTATGTTTTTAATAAGGAAGCAAAATCTCGTTCGAATACGTGTTGACGTGAACTTTCAACACGTTAATTCGCATAAAGAAAATTGAATCTCAAAAAACAAAAACTTATGAATAAAAACCTTTTCTAGGCACTCATTTACAATCAAAATCAACGTATACCTCCAAATACAACATCGGCCAAATCCATCAGAACCATTTCAGACCATTTCCTCGTAAGGGGAGAAGTAAGGATGGAGGGGACTATGGATGAGGTGGACGTAGCAAGTGCTTTTTAATGTAATTTGTTACTACTATATTGTAACATTTCCAGTTTTTATACATAATTATTAGTACATAAGTATTAGCATGGATTGGTTCTAAAGAATTGTATAGCAAAACCAAAATGCAGTTTTTAAATAGTCGTTTTTCATGTTCGATATGATCTATATGTCGTGTTGATTTGATGGTACAATAAAACAATTAGTGAAAATGACTGAAAAGCAATCGTCCAGCAGCTTCTACTCTACGAGTCATTCATCCATGGTTATGACATCGCATAAATGTCGTTAATTTTTTACGTTGTAAAAATATTCAGCATCATGCGTCTCAATAAATCCCATTTGGACATTACTCCTCTCCCGGCTAGTTGAACAGCTCTGTATTGACATGAATTTAAGTTTTAAATAAGTCATAAGCTCTCCCCATTTTAGCACCTAATTCATTGATTCAAATCGCAACCGCATTCTGCCTTTTGTTTATTTTTTACATAAACCATTGACTGCTAGAGTGTTTTTACGCGGCATTGTTGTACGGTCATTGACTGACGCTGATACTCTTCCGCAACGCATACAAATATATTTAGTTTATATTTGTAAAATAATAGTTGTATATAAATCTGAACCTAATCGTTCATATTATCATATATCATAAATTTTCAACTCCATTTTGCAAAACCACGCGCACAGTTGAATTTCATTTGTAATAAAGCTGACAAATCAGGCTATCATTACTAGGAGAAAATGATTCATTAGCTCAGGAACCGTCAAAATATACAGATCCTGTGGTTAATGCAGGTTTTTGAAGATGCAAGGAAGTCTTAATTCAATTGGATGGGACAATTAATATATTATTAGAAACGACGGAGTACAGACACTGAACAATGATAGAGATTTTAGTGCCTAACGTAATTTTTCTGATAATTATCTTATCCATTTTACTTTTTATCGTAGTAAAAACATATTCCAGGGGCAAAGGATTGGTAAGATTACCTTATTGAAACATTCTTGGAACATATCGTATTCTTAAGCTATTTTGAAGTGGAAACGTTTAAACTGAAGTCATAAAAGTTCCCAAGTACTATTGTAATAAGTTCAGCAATAATGATTCAATATGCTTACCATACCGAAATAAATTGATACTTTTTTAGCATGCACGAGCAAGACGGGACAAAAACAGTGACGTTGGTGGGGGCGGTGGAGGAGACGGCGGTGGCTGTGATTAAATTTCAAATACCGAAAATAGAAAAACGAATTGGAGCATGAAAAACTTGGTGTGAAACGAGTACCTTGACGGTTGGGAGTTGGAGCGATTGGTTGAAATAATATAATTACTTATGCGCTTCTTAGTGTGAATTGTAGAATTTTCAGTTTCCATATATAAGTTTTGTTAACAATAATTAGTGCAGCGAATCAACGAATGTTGGCAATGGAACATGAACTAATTTTAAGTTCAAGATAAAACATTAGTTTTTTTATTTACACTGTCTTGTAATGATTTAATAATGCAATGTTAAGCTCCTGTCCACCGCTATCACGTTGATTCATTCCTTCGTGAGTATATGACGAAAAAATAAGAAGATATATAATAAGAAGTGGAACAAATAATAAAGGGTTGTTTAAATTTGAAATTGTTATTTAAAGGTGAAGAGAAAGTCATTTTATATGTAAAAGAGGTACATAAAAAGTACAAGCTCAAAAGTCCACCAAAAATTACCTTTGCATGGAAGACTCAATAAAGGAACTTCTTGCTACTCCTCCTTTTTACTTACTGGACCGTAATACAGATTGCTTGTCTGAAGTATGTATAGCTTTCAACTGAAGAATTCCATATAACAGTTCGTACAGTAAAAAAAATCTTTACAAACCCATGCTTAAGTACGAGTCACATAATCATATTGTGATTTGTATAAAACTATACTGTGATAATGATGTAAGCATGACTGTCTCGTGAAATGCATGTTATAGACATCTACTGAAAATTGGTGGAGAGTTGTGTCACAAAGATTTCATACACGATGTGAAGACTTCGTTTTTCCTTCCCATTTTTCACCAACCACAACTGCATTTACCTAATCTTCATCTTCACACCAATAATATAGAGAGAGCTACGACAGGGAATAGAATTGCAATCCTAACACAGAGACCAAATGCACAGACAAATCAGACCAGCTCATTTCCCTTTATTCTTTTAGAATGCACGAGGAACTGAAACACGAATAGTTAGTCATTTCTCATAAGTCTCTATATCCTGTGTCTGTATAAAAGAGCTGGTGGTATGTGGTATTCTTGCGCAATCGATAGCGAAAACAATGTTCATGTTCATACTCTTCACATATTGGATACAGAAGTCAAAACGTTTTGGACTCGAAAAAACGTCTCTATTTTTTATAGTCACAAACCCCACCCAACTTTTAACAGAAATGTTGAAATGTATTCTTTAAACACTCAAATCTGAGTTTTGCTTTGAGAAGTTACACCGACAACTAATTACTCAAAACACCTATTTCATGACACAAAACGTACCAAAATTTCTGGAAAGTTCTTTTCCGACCAATTATTAAAATCAAGTAAGTGATTGATGGAATACCAATAATTGAGAAATATATTCCTACATCAAACTGAAAGACTTATTGCTAGAATACTGTTGCTTCAATCCAGAATTTAAGTGAAACGAGAAAGTATTCTCTGGCTTAAAAAACAATATAAATTCAACAAACTAGCAAAGTTAGTAGTTGTTTTCAGTGCTTAGCACTTCAGCGTGAGTAGCTGGTTCATTTGGAAATTGAAGAATCAAAGAATAGTAAAAGCAGCTAAAATTGAATTGGATTTTAAGTGCGTTGACTGTGCTGTTAAAAAACTGAAAAATACAATTAACTAAACTATAACATAGTAAACTGCATAAGTGAGTGGTAGTTTTGACTAATGCTTATTCTTATAAGCACATTCGAATTTACAAGTTCTAATTGAATTGAACTAAAATGGGAGAGGAATATCAGAAATCAGTGGATGCACTTTTAACCAAATTCGGAGAAAGTCTCAAATGTTCTGATGACTTTTATGATGAAGGAAAGAAGTTGGCTCATGCGGTAATTTGCTTATTAAAATATATTTTCTACACAGCACCAAAAGCATTTAATGCATAAGACTAATTTTGTAATTTTCACTACATTATCTTGCCCCAGGTTTTTGAGAAACTCAAGCAGAAGTCAAGATACTCCGTGCACCACGTGAAAATCGGAGGCAGCTTTGGCAAAAAGACGGATGTTATTGAACCTGACCTTGACCTCGTTGTGGTTTGCAATCAAGTGGATCCTCCGTTGGACAAGGTTCTTGATGAATTTGAAGAAGTTCTGACCCTTAACGAGCAGGAGTTGCGCATTGTGCCAAAGCCAGGACGTTCAGAACACGACATCTTTAAGAAAACTGAGCGCTCCCTGAATTTCATTTTCGACAACGGGATCGAAGTGGACTTGCTTCCGGCTGCAACGATCCTAGATGAGCAGGAGATGTGGAGAAAGCTTAAAGCTGATCGTATGAATGCTTACTACTACAACCCAAGTTTCATAGATAAGCAAGTGAGCTTTCTCACGTCACAAGATGGGGTCACCAACACGCTGGTGCGTCTGGCTAAATATTGGTTCAAGAATCTCTACTTCGGAGAAAAGGTCAACGGGGGGAGTGCCATGATGGAATTGATTTCTGTGGCTGCTGCTGAAAAAGAAGAGCAGCGAGATGAGCATTCCATGCTTCGAGCTTTTGCCGAAGTATTGGACATGATTGCCAAGGTGGATTCCTTGAAACTCGCTTTCCGAGAGGTGAGCAAAGATAAGTGGAAAAGGATTCCAGAAGCTGATCTCCGAGTTGGGAATCAAAGTCTTTTTCCAACCGTTGTTGGAAACAAGGATACTCTTGCAAAAAAGTACTACATGCCTGATCCAGCCAACCCATTCCAGGATTTCTTGGAACAGGATCGCTCCGTCATTGTGAAAATGAAGGAATTTGCATCAGCCACAAAAAAAGTTCTGGGAAACCTAATGGACGGTAAAAAGTTTGGAATTGAGTTTATCCAAACATTGTTTCAACCCCGACCAGCTGCTCTAACTAATGAAGCATCCCTTCAACTTCCTACTGACTTTTGCATTGATTCCTCTTACCAATATGAATCCATCAATTGTAGCATGAAAGTTCGGAAAGAGCAAATCATGCAAGACGTTAGAAAGAGGGCAGCCATAGAAGTTCTGAAACAGAGACTCCTCTTTGAGGTCAATGCCATTGTTAAAGGGAATCCAGTGGTCTTGAATGTAAAAGTACCCAGTTCCGATAATGTGGGGAAACCAGCTACATTGGATGATGTACGCAAAGCTGCAGAAAACCTTGTCAGCATAACCTTCAAAATTAGCCTTGGCCTAGGTGGTGCAAGACATGAAGATATGGATGTCACCCTCTACATACCTTATCAGCTCAACGGTGCAGGGTATGCAGTTCGCTTCAGTATGATCTGGAAGTAGAGAGATCGAAGACATCTTCTGTACAACTTTTCACATCTTTATATACTTCTTTTTTTAAATCTTACAAACATCCTATCCTAATCTTCATACATTTTTTACATGCACACGTATTTGTAAAAGTTATGTAATTCAATTTTATGTCTTTGTTATTTATCTGAAACCTGTGTAAATGAAAGATGTAGCTAAATGGGGATTTTCACTTATCATCAGCTCAAGTTGTATTCGACTTTCACTATTGTATTTGTACGCTTTCACTATGACTTTCAGTTGTGTAAAATGTAGTAGTTTTTAAATAAATGTATACGAATTTAGTGTTGAAGCCAAGAGTTCACTCATTAGCACCTTTGTACTCAAGATATTTGAGGTAAACGGGCTATGCTATACGAATGACTATTTAGACAAGAAAATTATCATACCACAGCGTTTGCAATTTTTCCGCTTACGAAAACAATTCACTTTTAAACCTCTTTTTGATTAAAAATTATCATTTGCGTGGCGATTATTATTGTATTTATGTATGTATGAGTACTAAAGCAATGTGAAATTCACAAAACAACTCGTCATTGGCATAATATAATATCAGTCCGTTTAAAATCCATTAGGAGCTGCGCATGATAAGCCAACGGATGTAGAACGAGATAAAAAGATTTCTAATGAAAAGCCTGGACAAACCAGGACAAATATATTTATGCATGACGAATTTAGGTTATCAAGGATAAATATGTTCCATTGCATTTTGTAGCTTCATCAGATTTGCGATTGACAAGGCATTGCTTTTATGGGTACAACGTTAAACTTACAAGAAACACAAGAGCTGCGCAGTTTCAATTTGTACGACAGTGTAGAATTCATTTTCTTTCGAAGTTGAAGTAAAATTGACAGTTCTACAAACATGACAAATTACTTCTCAAAATCACGGTACATTCAATGGAAGTTTTGGAAGTTGTGCCTGATTTGCTGGTGCTTTTCATTTCTTTGCATCAACAAAACAAACGGTAATACGTTGTAGAAGAGATTCACGTTTTCTCATTAGTTCTCGAAATGCAAATATACTGGCATGTGGATGTTAAAGGTCCTTTATCAATGTAAAATATTTTTGATTAGCTGGTTTCGCCCAACCAACGCTTGTGCCTGCGGATAAACCTCTTGACGGAGTTTTGGTTGAAGCCAACGGATTCACAGTTCAAGTTAACGAAAATGTTGGAACCAATGACGGATTCATCATAGCAAAAATAATGTTCGACGGTTAGAATAAGTTTTACTCCAACTCAATTTATCTATTTATTGAGTTCCATAAACTTTTATATATCTCCTTGACTTTTTACTGACAATTTTACAAGTATTGCCTTTCCTGCAGGTCCAGGTGAGGTGTCCCTTCAAGATGAACATTTTTCAGTTAAACCAAGCGAGCAATCCAGTGTTTGGCTTCTGTACCAAAGCTTTCCCCTAGATCATGAAGCAATCAACTACGGAATCGTCGATATTATACTCACTTCTGGGGGTGCTTATTTGGGTGCAAGTATAATCATTGTTGATGTGAACGATAATGAGTAAGCTCAGTAGCTCGCTAGTCGTTATTTTTTAGTTGATACAAATATAAACTACCATTGCTATTTAGTGAACTACTATGTTCTACTACTATACTTCTTTTAATTTTTGTACTATGTTGTATGTAGACCTAGATTTGTTCGAACGGAACCTGATCCATTACCAGTTGTGAAGGAATTGGAGGTATTAAGTACTATTACATACTGTGTAGGCCGGTTTGTAAATTTACATGAAGACATGGAAATAACATCATGTTTTACTGTATTTCAGTGTGATCCAACTGCTGAAATTTTTAAGGTGCTCGCAGTGGATGATGATGTAGCAGATAACAGCTCTTTGATATATGAAGTGACGGTGCGATGCATACATAATTAAGTATTCGTCACTAATTAGTTAGAGAAGAACGAATAATGTGTGCTGCAATTTGACATATTAGAGATTATAATTTATAGGAAGCGGGAAGAACTACTCCCTTCCGAATCAACAATCAAGGTAGTGTATTTTGCACAGAAGAATTGGATTATCTAAAACAAACCAGTCATCGACTCAGTTTCACATTTAAGGTTCGTATGATACTAACTAAAATATCAGATGGATTAGGCTGTACTAATCCTCTAATACTCGCATGTCATTATAGGACAACCGTGAAGGTGAAGAGCCTAATGTAGGGACTCATAGCTTAACGGTACAAGTTGAAGACGTTCCAAATAGACCCCCAGAGTTTACGAGACCTCCAAGCGTTCGTTTCATCCAAGAGGCGACTCAAATTGTATGAATGCGAAGATACTATAGCATTTTGTACTATTGCAAATAAACATATTTAAGTTTTCGCTATTCGAGAAGAAATTTGTAAATTGAACTGTTTGTTTGAAGGGTCAGTCTATTTTCACTGTCCAGGCCCGGGATGGCGATTATGGATTAAATTGGGATATAGAATATGAAATAACTGGTATGTTCCTTTTCACACAGGAGTTACTTCAATTATAATTTGATGCCTCGAAATTAAATAACCATCGCTTGATTTGTCATGGACTATTTTCAGATGCAAATAATCTCAATCTTTTTGAAATAACGAATGAGGGAGAGGTCAAAGTTTTAAACGACATCGACGCTGAGAACCCGGCATTATTGGACATGGAATTGCTGTATGAATTTACAATAGTAGCGAAAGAAATTTATGACGAAGATGAATATGATCTCACACCTGAACAAACCGAGACGAGACAAACTACTACGATCTATATTGAGGACATAAATGTATTTAAAATAATTACCTCAACTTAAATTTACAAAAATTAAAGCACTCACTGCATTTTATCAACGTGACTGAGCCATAAGTCAATACTTCATTCTAATTACACATTATGACCTGCAGGATAATCCCCCAAGGCTCTGCAGTGCAAATGGGGCAAACTGCGAAGCTTTAAAAATTTATTATTTTCGCATTCCTAAAAATCACACCGGCGAAGTTCTTGATGAGCCATTGACTGTTAAGGATATTGACTATGTATGTAAAGAAATTATATTTCAATACTTGATCTTGATATACGACGGGTATCCCTAACTTTCTATGCCATATTTTACGCAGACAATCAGGTACATTCGCTTTCGTGCAGGTTTTGCACAAAACACGCCTCCAGAAATAGCTAAAGCATTTGCAATCAGTCCTGAAACAGGAATTGGAGAAGAAACCTTCCAAATAGTTGTTAAAAATCTTACAGCCATAGACTTTAAAAGCGAGTTTTGGCATGATGAAAACAACGAACCCAGGCCAGCCACTTTCATTGTACGTTTGTAAACTATAAAATTACAAGTGAAACTGAACTAGAGAAACGCTGTATTGAAAAAAATAACAGAAATTCTTGTCATAAATGTAGGTTGAGTTTACGGCAATAGATGAAGAACATCCAGAGCACAAGGCTACTGCAGTAATAACAGGAACAATTACTGACGGTAAGAATGTGTATAAAAGAATCAAGAAATTATTGGCTGAAGCTGTTCACTCTGTTTACAAAGGGATTTTTATAATAGAGTTCAAGTAGCTGTGAATCAGTTGGAGCTTGTGGAATTTAATCAATAATTGCTTACAGCTTATGTAGCAGCGAAGCGAAGTGGACGGAAGTTTTAATTGTAAAAGAAACCTTCCCGTTGTTTCTTTATTCAATTTTTATTTTGTGAAAAAAGTACTTCTGTTTTTGTGTAAAAATAAAATACGACCTACATTCATTTGATATACATATATACCCATAAACATTCAATCATCCAGATCACAGTCGAAAGTTCACGTCAAACACAGCTCGCTGTCGGGTTTCACGACACTGTCCCAATTGGTGTTTGTGATAGATGATTTGATATAACAGATCTCATTCTTTCTTCAGACGTTTCCAAAGTTTAGGAGGCTTCCTTTTTTTGGATAAACTGGATATTTTTGGAAATTCTAAATAGGAATCTGAAGGTGGAGGAGCTGAACAGAATTTGTAAACCGTTGTGGGATAGGCTTCCATCTACTTTGGAGGTTATTTCCATTCAAAGTCTCAGAAATATAATGGAAAATTCGAAAGATATTTTCCAAATGTAATTCGTTGCGTAAAAAGTGAATAGATTTTTGTTGAAAAGACTTTCATATTGTTACATTAAATTCCACATTTAAATAGACATTATTCATAACCATTTTCAGGGTTTAAGAATAAAATATAAAACCAGATATATTTTTTAATTATTTTTCCATTTGTACAAAAAGCATACATAGTATTTACTTGGGCATGCGTTTCCCCTAAATGAAATTCATTCTTACGTCTAATGCCATTATGTTTGTGACGTCTCATTCCGCTCCTAATTAAACCCATTATGTTTAATGGATCTTGTATTAATGGGACTCAATAATCACTCACTGATACGAAGCGTTACATCAAGTTCAATATTTATCAACTACTTCGCAGTAGCACACTGGTACAAACTAACTTGGACGAGCCCACAAAACCAAATCAACATGCAGTTTCTCCCTATACGCATTATCTACTTCCTCGGAATCTTGGCGGCTGGCGCAATGGCTGTTGACGTTAACGTATGTGTTTTTATTAATTTTGAAAAATAATTATTGAATGACAAATTGTACAACTTTTTTGCAGAAGAAAGAAAAGGAAGAAAATTTTGCTCCAGCTTCCTGGATTTCGCCTATCGAACCAATCGAGTCGATCAGTCCTATCGAACAAATCAGGAGTCAGTCTCCACTGGGTAACATCAGAAGCATCGGCTATGACGGTGATGATGACTACTATGGAAAAAAATAGTGTCGGGATGATTTATTCTATTCTTCTTAGAAATTGGAAAAAGTTTGGCTTAATAAAATTGGCTAGCAATATGTTTCTGATGGGTTTTATAATTTGTAAACCGACATAAAAAATATGCAGTTTGAAACGGACTTTGTGAACTTAATTTAGATTTTGATTGTGTTGACCAAGGGGCTTTAAATTAACTACATTATTGAGAAGAAGTACAGTTAATATTTCAAAGCTGTAGCTATTAATTTGCATAATCACCACAACTCATTGACGACAATGGCATTAATGATCAACACGGGTCATAAAAGTAGTTAAAACGGACATAAAAGTAATTAAACCTCTGTCGTAATGTCATAAAACAAAAATCAGGCATAGTGCAGTTAAACGAATCCATTTTATTATCATATGCTCAAGTCACTAGTATTGCTTGATTACAATCACTATGTAAATTGTAGAACAATTTGAAGTCTACTTGGTTTTATTATGCACTTTAGGTACATATTCAGAAGATTTGGTATCGCTGCGTCGTCTGTGGGTACAATAACTTTCGAACCGTTTGTCTTTTTGAAATTCGGGTTTCACCTGTCAATAGCTTTGGTCAAGTGAAGTTAAGTTCAAAGTTAGGGTATGTCGGAACAAGGTCAACTGATAAGCTAAATCAATTTGACAAGCGTTACATATAACCTGCGATATGTCATTCAAAAGCTACTGCAGTGCTGATTATAAATATGCATAAGGGGGTTGTTAAATTGACACAAAGATCATAAGTCAGGCACTTTCATTTGACACAGCTGGGGTGTGATGTATCAAAAGTGGCAGATATGCACAATTTTTTTACATACACATCAAGGAGACCAGCTTGAAGTACCATTTTGGCTGGTAATATTCCAGTAATTGTAAGACTCCAGTGGGTTAAGCGACACGAAAAATGTAAGACGTAATGCCACGCTGCTTCAAACCTCAGTAAAACTTGATAATCAATTTTGATTTTTTGTGCTTGTCAATTCCTTTATTTCATAAATTATTACCTATGAGAGCACACGCTGAAAAGTACATGCTATAAACCTAGATTTGAAAAACCGAACCTCTATACTTATAACAACAGTGTTCTGAAGTATTAACCACCTACTGTATTGCCGCCGAGCCCTAGAGTGAGTAAATAAAATAATAATGTCATTAAGTCAGAAAGTATGTATAAATAGTTTATGCTCCCATGTAGGCAAATAATGTACCTTCAGAAACAAAATTCAATCGTATACTAATGGAAAATTGAAGGGATATATTGTTCACTATTCGAAACGTGAGGAATCACATTATCCGGCTTTATCTACTTACACCTATGGTAAAAAGATGAATATATTAACCAGCTATACGGTGTTTCTACTGTGTAACATCAACTGTATTAAGATTTAATTTGTTTTCTGGCTGATGGCTGACATTATATTTCTTTAACTGCTTATGTTTTTGTCGCTACTTCATAACCACGTTAAAAATGTCCTATTTTGTCACTTCAATTTTCCATTAGTGTTACGGTTAAATTTTGTTACTGAAGGTACATTATTTGCCTACCTGGGAGCATAAACTATTTATACATACTTTCAGGACCTAATGACATGATATTATTATTTATTTACTAATCCTGGTGAAGTTTCAGTATTTTAATCGCAAGTTACTACATTACATACTGCTCTGTACATAAATAAGTTTAAAACTGATTAGTTTATTACTTAGTATTGGTATTAATTATTTTGTTGAAGAAACCTCCTATGAAGTTCAAGTATATGAAATAAAACAATACACTATGCTGATATCTTTTAAAACTATTATGCTATTTTAAGTTTTCATTTTTGGAATTAAATTGGAATAAATTCGGAAATAAATCCGGAATGTAATTAAATTGTTTTTGGTCGGAATGAAATTGAACTTGACTAGAATTCCAAAAAAAATTGGAATGGAATTGAATTATAATTATACCACGAAAACCGCGGAACGGAATGGAATATAAAAACCACGTTCCGACCAAAAGTCCGGAATTAAACAACATTGCTCAAGACGGAATATTAGGATACAAATTTGCTCTGTACGAAGTTTTATACGAAAAGGCTTACGTAAAAAGCTTAGAGCTATAATATTAAGGAATCTAGATTGATGAATATATGTGAGACAAAAATTCATTTAGGTGAAATACATTAACTACAAACCTACTTAAAAATCATAATTATACATACTATTTTATTTCTCAATCAGTTCCATGAAAATTGACGAAGACTCCAAGCTTGATTCTGAGAGATGACCAGGATCGGTTGGACTTCTTCAGTAGCCGTATTTACAGTGGTCAATGTTTAATTGTTGGGGTTAACTGCTTGCGTCTATGCCGAGAGTAGTCGGAAGCTGGAGGTGACTATTCTGATTCACTTGTGGTTAGTTGGGGGTAACTGAGGTCTCAGGGCTATGGATAATAAAAAACAGAAATCGTATATAAACAGGTAGAAAAAATAATCAATTTTGGTTCATTGCATGGTCAGTTATTCTCATTTTGTCTTAATTTTAGTACTTGCCCTGCGGAACATTGTAGTTTAGTTTGATGCATAAACTTGAGCCATGAATAATTCACCAAATATTATCATACCATATTTTGATGTTGCAATTCAGTATGTTATATAATACTTCAGTGTAAAAAATTGGACTTACATGCGCCTACCTTGAAAATTTCACTGTTTTCCATAAAAATAGGACAATTTTCCGACTTCCTTAGCAAACATAAGAAATCGTCAAGAAATGCCAAATGTCCTTTTCATCTCAGTATCTCTCATCTGGAATATTCAAGATTCATTTATTGTCAAAATGACTAATAAGTTGCTGGTATTAATATACATTTTATTTGAAAAAGTAATAATATATTGTATCAATGAGTAGTATATATCTTGATAAATGCGTTATATGTGTATGCACTTTATGTTCAACTTATTGCGTCGAAAGTGGGTTTGAGTTATATACCATCTCGTGAACTTTCTCTATTAACAAACTAATCACTAAACCATACAGCTAACAACCAAGCCACAGAAACTCCTGTCGTCTTCGATGGCGAATACAGAGAACAGATTAGTTTATACACAAATGGGCTTGTGATCATTGCATCCAAAACCAAAGTCTTGTATTTCCCCTTTACCACCTTCCACCCACCCAAGCCCCTCCAATAACGACAAGAAAACGTTTTCAGCATCAGATTTTTTCAATCGTTAACAAAATTAAAGGAGATTAGTTGAGAGTGTCATTGCACCATAAAACCATTATACCGTGTATTTCAACTTCAGCATGGCTGCTGAAATGAAAGTACTTCTGAGAATGAGCCCGAGAGGATTATATCCATTTTTATAGCAAATGAGCATGTAAACTCTAAATATTTTCGGATCTCAAACTGATTCTTACTTTGCCCCTATAGTCATGTCCTTAAAGGATTGATGCTAATGAAACTGGATTGAAATCAATGGACTTTGCTCAGTCAAGCAGATTGTATAAACTTGACGACTGAATAATTCATCCCGGTTTTATGTTGGTATTTGGTCCCAAATATTTCAGAAAACAAAATAAAATCATTTTTGCAAAAATTCAATAAGCATTTTTTGTCCTTGAAAATTCGAGAATTCAAAAAAGTTTTTGAACTTTGTTCTGGTCTTTAAGCATTAAAAGTACCACGTGCGTCATTTTATGACGGCCGATGTATTTATGTATTCAATTTTTACTCTTTCAAAGATCCATCTTAAATGAGATTACCACCACTACCACTATGATTTACACAAAACAAGAGATTGTTTGTGACTGTTGCACGAGCTTTCTCCCGCAATTGACAGTCATTAAAATAAGCTATCCACGTCGTTCTTTGTTTCATCACGTAGTTTTCGTGACCGCTCCCAATTGCCCCCTTTATTTCCTCCCTCCCCACCCCTCCACTTTGGAATAACGACAAGAAAAACGTTTTCCTTCTTCACCTTGTTCGACTTGTTCATTCTGACATTCCTGAGTCAGGAATTTTATGCTTCATATTCCCATATTGCACCCGCAGCTATAGCCGAAAGTTGAGTTGATGCAGATGCACTTTTTGATACAACAACTGTTTTTAGATCTCTACATGCATCTACTTTTCGTTTTTCTGTCCTGTTGAAACAGGAATGATGACGAAAAAGGGGAGAAACTGGGATGAAAAGAATGCAAAATGCAGAGTTAGAGATGCGCTCACTACAAAAGTCTTACATTTGTCGTTTTCGGAATACGTTTTGTGCATCTGTATCCATATATACATAGTGCTGACAGAATCTGAGTTGTAGAAAGAGCTTTCATATTGATTAATCATATTAATTATCATTTGTTAGGCTGATACATGCGTTATCCTCCACTTCAGTAATCATTCCCAACCAATCTGGGTTTGTATTTTGCTCAGCAAAAACATCAACTTTTGGAAGTTTTCTAGTCAACCTTGACTCCAAGTTATGAATTATTGGTTTAATAAGATCGGAACATGTATAATTCATTACTCCAAAAAGAAATGATTGATTCACTTATAAAAAAAGTTTGCATAAATCAGTCTATAGCATATACATATAAATTTGAGGATGAGGTATCTCATTTTCCATAGGGTTTTGCAAAGTCAGAGTCGGCATTTGGACAGCCGGTCAACCGGTGTCTATCAAAAATGCTTCGAGAGAAAACTGGAGACAGCAAAACACACAAAAAAGCAGCTCCTGCATAATTTTGCATCGCAATTCACAATGCTTTTGATCTGATTCTGATATGAGATATTTGGCTGGACCTGGACTGGAGTTACGATTACGAAATATTCTTTTATCATATCATACCTAAATCTACATTATTCATATTTGCTGGAACATTATAAAAGCTCAGAAAGAACAAAAATGGGCTTCTTCGTTTAACTCAGCAAGTAATAGTTAACAATTAAAATGATTTCCGTGTTGAGGTTGAGAGTGATCACGCCATAACTTTAAAACAAAATGCATGCAAAAGTACACAATATACTTTTGATCATACGATACAAAAAGTCAAGGAAAACATAGGAGTGGAATGATCACCTCATCCATAGAATGTTCATGTTGCTAACGACGTATATAATACATAGGTGTTTGTTATGCTAGCAAGCGTCCAATTCAATGGTAAAAACGTATGGAATAATGATAACATGATAAGTATACGCTGGAAGCGTCAGGATAGTAAGATCAGGCCACAGCTTTATAGTTATAGTATCATTCCTGTACATGATGAGTGAGCCTGCCACACATCACGACCTTCTCAAATGGAATGAGTTTGTTTGTGCAATAAGAAGCGTATTTGCGATACCTCAATGTTATCGTGTTATGCAGCTTTGTGTTTATGTAGCAAACATATAGCCACTCGATAGACTTTTCAATTTGGATATTTATTTTCATCCCACAAATTATTTTAAACATGGCATGCATTGTTTATGGGAAAAATATGTTGCAAAATTTTATCTGGAACAATATTACCAAATAAAAATTTATATTGTTTCATAAAATTCGCCAATATTTCACAATTCGAATCCAACACGATATGAGAGAATGATCATCACGTGCATGCATATTAGATGCAAAACAACATAGTCAATAATAGTAGCTCATCAATGTCTAGAAGCGTTTAGGAGATTGCTCGAGGCAAAAGGTATGAAGATACGTGAAAGGCTTATTCAATAGTCGAATGAGTGACGTCATTTTTCTTTTGTGTATAATTTAGGCTTAAATTGATCATCTCAACTTCATCTTCTTAGAAACGCTCACAGCTTTACATCCCGAAACAAAAGAGCTGTGTTTCCGGAAGCCACCAAAGCTAACGCTAAAAACGTTGGTGTGAGCAGGTTGGCTTTAGTCACGTGCTCCGTGTTCTTCCCCTCTTGTTTCCTGTGCTATGGCATATCTAGTAAAAACTAGTTATTACTAGCATTTTATGCAGGATACAGAATGCAATACAATGTATATACAATTGTGCGTACACTACGGAACGCACGGACGCAATTCAACATCAACCAAACGATGATGCTCAAGTGCGTTGTCAGCGTTCTGCAGCAATGCAACGTTGGCTGCTTAGCATTTTATTACGTCATCGTCCTCGTGTATATTTTCAGGACTTGACATGAAACGTTCCTTTCGTTCATTTAGTCATAAAACTGTTTACTCAGCCTTCATTTTATGGTCTACTTTTACTAAATCATGTTTCATGTCGATTCCACAATAATTATTGATTTTGTCGTTTGATTTCATTTTAACCAAAATACGTTAAATATTTACTTTAGCCTGGAATGGATAATGGAATTCCTGGGAATTCCCAAAGAATTTCATCATCCCTGCAGGGTCCGACCCTTGGACCTCCCTTCTTTTCTTGTAAAGAACAACATCGTTTCTTTGGAATCTTTTTGTCCATTCCGGAATGAATGGGTTTCGGGATTCTTCCACAGCAAAGGCAAAGCCACAGACCTTTTTATGCACCTCCTTCGCATCTTTTTTCACGTACGCCTTGCACATGTTGGATAATGTACATCTGCATTTATTACCTGCTGGTGTTCATTCACCGAGGAACGTACGCTAGACCCAGCACGTTCTCCTTTCTAATCATTTAATTCTTTCATTTGCAGTAGTATATCAGCTTGATGAACTTGAACATCAAACACCCATGATATATTATCCCTATCTTGTTATAACGTTTTAACAGATTTTTTTCCATTCCAAAAGCTACTTAAACATATTCGTTTTGTACACACATGCCATTTGTAAATATTTACATTTTGATGATTGACCAACATTAAAAATGACGATGAGGTTCAAGGCAGCAATTCAACTCTTCTCTGCTCTACATATTCATGATGCGATGCGACAAGAAACGAAACAGGAACGGCACATGTTCCACAATCAAGCCGAAGAAATTCATGAAAAACTCTTTCAAAAGCAGCTCATTCCCGTACCGCCTGAAATATGCAGTACATTTATATGATGATGATGTGAATGTGATCAACTGTATACTAATCATAAGTCCATTACAATACAATACACTACTCAAAAGGTTAGTATAAAACGGGAAAACGTCATTACGGACCTTTTTAAGTCACTACAAAGTTGATATCTTCTCCGTTTTTGTACTGAGGAGGACAGAATCGAGTTTTCAG
>JAQGAP010000781.1:0-26982 GCA_034697805.1 Orchesella bifasciata
TTACCAGATCTCAGTCAGATAACCTAACGAAAAGTCCCTATTGGAGAATTAATTTGGTTAGGTGATTGAAGCTAGTTAGACAACCAGTGTAGACGTCATCAACCTCAGCATCTCCCCTTCACATATATTCACAATGGCGATAATTCATTTATAACTTTGTGCCTACGTGAGAGCACCAGAGTGACTGCGAATTTGTTTTGTATCTAGAAGGACATGCCAAATCTTTCTTTGATGCCAATTTTATTATTTTCGCATAAAATTTTGCATTTGAAGTGAGGGAACTTGATTTCACGACAAAGGCACAATTGAGCCTTGAGCCTAATCGAAATTGCCAATTTTCTAAATTTTCATCAACACACAAACATGCTAAGGTACTTGAGCCGTCAATGGAATCAAACATAGCTGCAAGCTCATCTCATGAGCTGCGATGCAAAATGATGAGTATATGAACATTTTTTTGTCAGTTCTTCAATATAAGCAGGTTTGCAATAGGTTAGCTTCATCTTTATCCAGAAATTGATTCCACAGCTCTTTTGAAAAACTGGGTAAACATTTAGCAATCTTCGACAATTCAATTAAACAATGTACACATTATTAGAAATGTCCAATAACATAAGCCAGAACAAAAATGCTCATATCAGACATTATAAATACTAAAATACATCGCTTTAACCGCTTCTACTGGCGGTCGGTGATTTGACACATCTATATACTATCCAAACATATCCTTTTAGGCAGAACTTCCTCCTTGTATATGGATTATCAAATGTCAAGAAAAACTCTTTCGACGTGAAAACTTTTTGGTGTGAAGTGGCAGAGGAAAGATTAAAGAAGAGATACTTTATCATACTTTCTCCTGCTCGCATAAGCGCAGGATTACAAACACGGTTTCGTAGAGTGTACTCACCCTCAATCCAAAAGTATGTTTAGAAACAGTTATCATCATCTCTTGACATTTTATTAACGTAGCGGCAAGAAATGAAAGGTGTCAAGTATGTGGTCTATTTACTTGCCGCTTAATGTCATATTTGTCAGCTGCCATAATGAGTGTTTCTTTCCACGTAAACCGAGACTCACTTGTCATTTCAGAAATCAGGACTTAAACCCTGTATAGCCAACAAATAGAAAAAAAAAACTGCCCACAATAAAGCTGTCTCATCTTGCAAGGCGGTTTACTTTCTCGGGTATCATGTGTCATGTTGACTTTTATCATATTACTTTCTCTCTCTAATGTAGCTTTCTCTATTGCTGGTGTCATAAAACAGCCTTGCTCTATACGTCTATGAACCTCATTCTTACGTCTCCAATGCAGTTATTTCGATTTCATATTCACTCGAGGTACGCTTTGGTCTTTTTCATCAAGAAAGTGGCAAACCAACTTTTTTAAGGATGAAAAAAAAACTTTCTTTTAAACTACACTTTTCAGCTTTTAGCATATTCTGCGCCCAGTTCTTTCATAAAATATTTTAATCTTTTACATAATCTCACTCAAACAGAATGATACCATATTTATGCGACTCCAATATTTAAAGAAAGTGACTCCAATTGGTTTTAACTAAGTTTTCGACAGGAAACCACTATACGTGTATAATCTTGATAAATTAACTGAGAGTGAAACTTTTCAGCCGAAATTGTCAAACTGCAAGAAACCGGGCTGACATCATTTGTATTTCCAATCTCGTAGACTCGTAGCAAGTTTGCTTATACGCTAGTCCATGAAAGAACTCTTAACGCCGGCAGAGAAACTTTACTTGCTTCGCTCATATGATGTGGAATTTCTATTGGAACCATTTAAACTTTTCCGGTTTCTGAGTTTACAGAAGTTAGTACAAGTTTTGTAACAGGTTTATGTGTACTGGTGGTTCATTTCATTTGCTATTACTGAGATGTACATGACCATTTACTACTCTGAAGTATATGTATATTTCTTGCTGTTTCTTGTTCAACGGGAACCGTACCATGAAACAAGTTTAATAAAACCGAATTATTTTATGCTTAACCTCTGATCACAGCAAAAACAAAACAATCGTTTCACCGTCGCCTTCAATTAAGTTGGAAATAATATTTGAGATCGAAGTTGGACCAGACCTCCTTAAGCAATATTCGTCAACTATTTCCAGTTTCACGACCAACCACACAAGTGGAATGAAGTTGTAAAAAACTTAAGAAAAGTTTTTACGATTACGTGCGACAGGAATAGAATTGAAAATCAAGCTGCTGTTGCTCCCTTAGGTATTATATTTCTATTTACTCGCGAGGGAAACTTTTAGAATGGGTGTGTTGAAGGACGTTGCAGTGGCGATTCAAGAAAACGTTAAAAGTCCTCTTGATTAGATTTGATGAGGCGCGTGATGGGAATGTGATTGTGAAAGTTATCCCATAATGCTTTCCCTCGCTTCGGTTTGCATGGGTTTGTTTGGCCGCAAAATTTGAGAAAACTTTTGACCACCACATTATTGAACAGGGAAGCTTCCGGTTACAATACGAAGCAAACTTGTTCACACGAAAATGGCACTTGATTCAACCTGTTAGATTAAAACCAGAGCGCATCTGCTTGCCTTTTGCAATCAGACTAACTTCAAGCTCAACGGAGTGAATGAGAGTACTAATTGATGTAATTAAACTCCAAGTTGAAGTTATTAAGCTAGCAGTTTGTGCAGATATAATCCCTAAAGTCATATAGCCATTATAGAATCTATAACGTAATGATCTGTAATATAGATCATTACGTTGATAATGCACTTCCAACTATTTGCGTTTTTCGGCATCCGTAAGGAAGAAAGAAAACAGTTAGATTAGAACGATACATAAAACAACATTTTCTAAATGTAAGTCTTTGAGATGTTATCAGATTTTTACTGTGACCCTCGTCGCATTTTCATAAAACCGATTCACTGCTAGCTCAAGGCTTACAGTCATTTTGTTTTTAAATAAAAAATCGTTTTTACTAAGCTAGCCTCAAATGACAATAAACTATGTTTGCAATCAAAGTCTTTTAAGCCTTGCCTCTCTTTGATGAAAAGAATTCGAGATAAAACAAACGCAAATCTATGAAAATTCCAGTTGCGGTACTACAAGTAAAGCCAACACAAATCACTAAAACTTACGGAGTACCTTAAAACAGGCACACATATTTGACTGACTGATTTTCAATCGAAGAATACTAAACTTTCACTAGTGCTCCTAGTCGACAACAAACCCACCGTGCGGAAATAAAAATATTTCCAATTTTCAAAAGCACACCTAAATCTTCTG
Source organism: Orchesella bifasciata (assembly GCA_034697805.1). Classification (NCBI taxonomy): domain Eukaryota; kingdom Metazoa; phylum Arthropoda; class Collembola; order Entomobryomorpha; family Orchesellidae; genus Orchesella; species Orchesella bifasciata. The sequence continues at coordinate 3,256 of JAQGAP010000781.1, forward strand.
TAAGTCACGACCACGGCGTACTCCGTTTGTAAAAGTAAGATTAGCCCATGCTTGAGTTTACTATGAAAAATCCCTCATCATCAGTCGGAAATCCCTTTACACTACTACTACGTAAAATTGCAAACCTTCTCCTCTCTCCTTTTTTACTTTACGTTTGAAAACCGAAGCAAAGAACTGATAGTAAAAAAGTATTACAAAAGCTATTCATCTTTTAACAAAACGAAACACCTGTACATATATAACTCAGACAAGTGAAAATTGTATTAAAAGTCAACGAGGCAAATGGCAATTTTTCTATTCAATTTTCGATGAGGTTTACATGCTGTGTTGCGCCAAAAAGATTTCCACTTTCTGACTTCCAATGTGAAGCGCTGACTCCACTCTTAACTTCTTTTTTTCTATTATGAGATTTCTCCATGAATAAGTTTTCATTTTAAACCTCTTCTAAAAACTACCAAAACTTTCATTATAGTGTTTGGGCGTCACTTGTTTGCAAAAGGTTTACAGATAGCTGATTCAGCTGCCACCTTTGTACTCAATTTAATTTTTCTTGGTTGCAGGGAACACATATTTGAACCTACTTTGCAATATTACAAGGTTGATGAGCATCTAGGTTACTGCTTGAAGCCAATTATAAATATAATTAAGGTGATGAGCATTTAGTCTGTTCTGCATTTACAAATTGAATCTCTAAATAGCCATTCTGTTAGAAGAGTAAGTAAGAAAGCGATGCTCAAAATATTTTACTGAACTTTTTTATTTTAACAAGGTTATTATGTCTGCCGTTCACTTGAAGAAAGAAACTAGTGGCTGTGATGTGATAAAAACGGTACAAAGAGAAAGTTCCCTGAAATGGAACTCAGCGTCGTTTTCCATATGCGAGTCACGGTAGAAATGCCATTATGCTGATGCATAATGGCATTTCTACCGTATTTTCTTGCTTCTCGCCTTACATTTGAGAAGTACAAACATATCATGCACTACTGGCATTGTGGCTTCGAGAAGCTTCCATCAAGACATGAGCGACGGAACACATTTTTATTAGCATTTTTTCAAACATACTTTTCCGTAATGGTATAGCAAATGCGAATGTCTAGGAGAATACTTTCTATTTGTCTTTTAGAGTTTTTCTGGCACCATACGTGTTTTACAGCATGTGCTTTTGTTATTTTACCTTATTCGTGTCAAGGTTGGTCTCCATCAGAACTTGGTATTTGGCGACAGCTGCGGTACAAAATGATGGCATACCGTTATTCCAAAGATGAAAAGAATGGATATGCCGTGACACACCTCAAACGTATCTTATCATTAAGGCAGATATACATTACCCGGTTACTGACAGGCATACAATCAAAGGTTTTACGTGGAAAAGTGTTTTATGAGCTTGATGGGGTTTTGAAAGCTCTAAAATTTCCAGGTATCCCTTCTGTCTGATCAATTCGACTCACTCGAATGGATGATGGGACTAAAACTATTTCCAAACCACAAGCTATTATTACTCGAAGGTACTTAAGAGATGTGCGCAATTTCAACTTGTTTAGTTGCTTTTAGAAAATCTTGAAGGCTGTAGGATCTTACGTTACCCGGTGTTCATCGATATCGATAGCTAGTTCAATATTTTTCAAACACATCAAGATCGGTCATGTAGGGTATTTTACAAGGATTGTCGACGGCCGAACGTGCCTCCATTAGATACATTGTCAGGATCTAGCATCTAAGCTTTCCAATATCGTAAACCTTTTTCCATTTTCTATTCGGTCTTTGTCGCCTCACTAAACAATGTACCCCCCATTTAATACTTTCACATTTTCCCTTTCTTGTCGATCGATGGCCAGTCTTGTCTTGTACTAATGCATCAATATGCCCCATTTAAGTAACCACCGTTTAATCATAATATATAAAGTGGTGACGGGGGGCGAGAGTAAAATTTGTTTACTGTGGGTATACATATAAAAGTGAAAATAAAGTTTTAATAATGACGTAAAGACTTATCGGCTTGTCTTTCATTTCCTTTTAGTGTCTACTCGCCATGTCTTGAGATGCTATTAGTTTCCTTACACAACAGACGTACGTACTAAGAAGGAGATTTTTATTCTACTGAAACGTCATCATTTAGGATTTGTCATACTTTAGCTTTGTATTGTATTGTGATCTTAGTTCTTGTGAAGTGAAATCCAAAGAGCTGTTGCTTAATAAATCCCATAATGGTTTGGATATAGCAAACAGTTGAATTGAGAAGAATTGATTTACACTCATTTGGGCTTTTACAAAACACAAATATGACATAATTGAATTTAACTGAATGGCTCATAGCGATAAATGAGTGTCTGCGGGCTATTTAATTTATAGTCAGTATATGAATGCTTACTACAGATTTGGTTCCTTTCATTTCTCGCTTTAGCGCATCTGATCATCATAATTACATATTCAAGCAGTAAATCCAACATTTATTATATAACAATGGAATGATTTAATGATTTCAGTTTCAACACGTCAAGCCATGCAACACAAATAGTGTTAAAAATGAAACGAAATAAGTTGATGCAAGTCTTGTTTATTCACACTTTGCGACGTTTATTGGCCTATTCAGAAAGTGGCAATGCTAATAAACTTTACAAATGCTGGGATGCTTCAAAGAATGATCTATTATTCACACCCCAAACAAAGATATATGCGAGTTATACAACATACAAACAACTTTGGTTTAACCAGTATCATAACAAATAAACACTCATCGTCTGTGTTTTGATAATAGTATATTGTTTATATACAGCTTACATTTATGAGATTTATGTGGTGCAATTATTGCACCATTATTGCACCATTGCAATTATTGCACTGCAATAGATTAAGTGAAAGAAGCCATAAACTGGAAAGTCTAATTCCGTGAAAATTGAACGTGCTTTGTCTCTCCAGATGTTACACATGGTGATCGAATTCCACTGAACCATCAGCTCAGAAACTCGCCCATGGGGCACGAGGACAACTCAAAATAAGAGAAACCTATCAGAATTCCTTTCAATCCATTAACTAGTTGTTATCATCAAAAAAGCTTTACGTTTGCCATTCCATCTAAGTGGTTTCAGATTTACTGAACGTAGAATATGTAGTATAGATTCACTATTTCGATTCCTTAATATTTACCCTATGGATATGGCATCTCGTTTTCTTTCAATGTCGCAAAAGAGCAACCCACTGACTCGACTCAACTACATTACCCAAATTTGAAGAGCATCGTATTGTTTGTTGTGCACTTGCCCATTTAATAATGTCGAGAGTTGACCAACATAAAGTAGAACAATATTTCATACGACCACTTTATGCCAGTTCTAAAAATTTTGCCATCTGATGTTTAATTTGTCTCAACTGTCTCTCCCAATGTAAGCAGAACCTCAGGACGATACTAATTGATTATCGATAAACAAATCCAATTACAGTGGCACAATTTATGGCACAACAACAAAGAGCAAAACAAAAATACTTTCGGTGTATTGGAGTGGTGAATTTGTCCCTTCTGGTAAACAGCCTAATAACATACGGATTTGGAATCCAAACTTTATCGTAGCAGACTACACCACGATATTGACTTTCACTTCTTAAGTGAATAAAATAGAATGAAGGCCAACATGAATAGATTTCTAATCAAATTAAAGCAGCAGCTGCTGTTCAATTTCAGAGAAGAATACTGACAAAAAGACATCAACGAAACGTTTTGGGAAGCAATCTCCACCGAAATCGTTTGAGACAGAGGCAGAAGAGTGAATACAAAAGGAGTCCACAAACAAACATATAATATGCCTAATCTACAATCTACTCCGCTACATTGGTCTGTTCCGAATCCAAATACCCATCTTGAAGGCAAAATATGGACATTGAATGGGGCAACCCATATCTTTAACCATCATACTAAATGTAACTTTGAGCAATAAAAATGGTCTGTGCACAAATATCGCTTTACCTTTTTTTCATTTTTTTGCTTCGTTTTACCCACATTACATTCCTCACTCAAAGAAAATGCTAGCAAATGTCTTGGTTTCGGTTGGTCCTTTTCATGCAGATCAAATTCCACTATCTAAACAATCTCTCTCAACCAACAATCAAGTATTTGCTACAAAGTGAAAGTAGGAGAAAGTGAATGGTACACGCACTAAGAAAATGCATTATTGGCCATATTTGTGTAATTTTGATATTTGGAGAATACAAAGTAGCAAATACCATTCGTCCATCAATTATTTCGAGAGAAATATGGAACAATTTTCCATCGGGTCTTATATCAAATCACATTGGTTTGTAATTAATTATAACTTTAAAACATATTAAACTCTTACATGGATATTGGAGTTTGATTGCTTCCGTTCTTCTACGAATTAGTTTTAGGCGATCTCCTACTCCTATCGGAAACTGGTGTTACAAAATTAATAGCAATATAGCAGATAATCTTTCCAGTTTTCACAGTCTCACGCCCACTACATATATTCTCCACATGTCTACGATTCCAGATCCTGAACACTTGCTAGGCGTAAAGTTACAAGATTATTAGAATGAAATAATCAGATGGTGCTTCTTTTGCTTTCTGTTAACGTTAACTTTACCATAAATCGTTTTTATAGGTATACCTTTTATTATATGAGTAAGCAAGGAAGACTAATTTTTCCTGGAAACCAGCAAACTTACGGGTACTTACATATTGGTTCAGTACCCAGCAAGCTCAGGTGAGTTACATCTTTACATCTCTAAAAATCCCATTACGGGTCCAAGTTATTCCTACACGAGTCAGCTCTCGCTTTTTTGCAGTTCCATCAGTGAAACGCTGTGTTACAGGTTGCAATGCATCTAGAGGCTTAGGGAAAATGCAATAAAGAAGGATTACGTCTTAATTTCATGTGCTCTGCCAAGCTTATCTCATGATCTGTTGGGAAACCCCTTGAGAAAGGCAATTTCATAAAGTATATAGAAACTACAATATACATTGCATTACATACATACAAGGAGGGTGGGCATACTTGTTATAGTACCATCCATATCACACATCCAGAAAAAAACTCTAGTGGAAGCAAGGATTTGAGGCGGTTATCCCTTCTACCTCATGGAATGTAATTATTTGAATTCCGAGTTCTTTCTAGTTAGCCATATAGGTATGCCTCGGGACCCGAGGGTTTACAAGTAATCAGAAAAAGCGAGTATTGAACGAGCTGTATTTATTTATACTGTCTGACACTGCTACTATTTATTATACAGGACCAGAAAATTGTACATCATAATTATCTTATATGTGATCATAAACGTCAAAGTATCTGGTGTGGGGTATCGTTGCCCATCATGACGCAACGTCTCGGCTTCCCTTAAGTTATATTCACTGTCAAAACAAGTCCTCATAATTTATTCAATCCACATAAGAATCTACGTAATGTAATAATGCGTGTACGTTCCTTAAAAGACCAGGAGACTTTTCCAGTTTCAATTTACCTATAGAGAAACATGCACATTAATTATATCGTACCACTGCTACAACCAAGTTAAGAAAAATGGAAAGAGAATTTACTCCTGTTTTGGGCTTATTTCATGTGAAAAGTTAATGGGTAATGCTAATGATGTTCGTATAATACTATATAAGCATATAACTTTGGTCAGTATAACATAAAACAGCTCTTGAATTTAGAAATTAGGCAGTAGCTGCTTTGTATTCAATATTAAGACGCATCAACTAAAGACGTTAAAAAGCTGTAAAATGTGAACTGACACCGGATACGAGCTCAACTTTATGATATTAAAAGTTTTTAGATTCCGTTTTACTATTTTTCATCTTTTTTTATCACATCCATAAAATAACATGTGCCGTACGAAATTAGTTTAAGGAGGAGTAATTGACTGAGGAAACGACATTTATCCTTAAGCTTCATGTTTCATGTTCACGCTTTCTCATATACAGATCGCCTCAATTGCGATTATGTGCCAACTTAAGCTATAACACTATTTTCTCCAACACGTATAGGCTTCCGTCGTCAAAAATATGTTCATCTGGCGTTTGAAAAGTTTAATCCAATTTAATGTAGTTCCCGTTTTAGCCGGAAAGAAGACAATGTGATGTATAATGATTCCGTTTTAAAATACATGGAACCATTCTCGTGTGCCTGGTCTGGTGTTGCACTATCTCCCATTTTATTTGTTTCAATGGGCACGTTCTCAACGTCAGCAAGTCGAATACATACTACTTTTACAGTTCAACGCATTCTAAGAAGACTATTGGGAAAATCGAAGTGTTCACGATCGAGAGCAGAGCAGAGACAAAACGAAGCCGTCAGTGAACGTGCTTAAACTTAATAATTGCAAGCACGCACGCATCTAAGAAAAAGATCAGATCACATTCCGCACGTGTATCTGAAAGGAATGGACAGGGCAGCAATGGCTAAAATAAAAATGGAGACGCCGTATCCAGAGGAAATATATTCATCATGAATAGTAATGTACACATTAGTTTTAAAACTTCTAATGAAAAGGACTATAGATCTAAAACTAGTGTGTATGTATACTAATATACTCTTTACATTTTACGGTGGAAAGCAGCATCCATGGCGTTGTACTTGTAATCTAATTTAAGAAAAATGAATTTCCAATGAAATGGAAGCTGAACGTGCAATTCTGTATGCTATTCTTCTCGGACGAATTAGATGCCTTGTATTGACTAAAAATGTTTGCATTTACAACTAACATGTATTGTAAGAAATTTAATTTCGTAGACAGACACAAGTATAGATATAATATAATAATATGACATAAAGATGAAAAGGAAAAGTCTGCGTAGAACTATTTAAAATGAGATCTATTCATTGAGTCAGAATATTCTAGAACTTTCGATGCTTATAGTCTTTTGATATTGAGGAAAAATGTGTGAGGTGAGATGGAGCAAATGTCCATCATCTGCAAAAGGAACAAGCAAATCAAACAAAAAGAAATTAAAAGCGAACCAGACAAAGAATTATCATTTATTAAGAACTGAGAGTTTTTAATTGTCCGGAGAAGCAGTCAGATTCTGTCAGAATGGTAGCTTTCAAAGAGTTTGTGCAGTTTTCTAAAACATTTTCTATTTTCTTTTCTAATTTCTAACAAAGACCATGACGAGAAAATAGAAAGCGATTGCTCATCAATATGCAGACACCAAACGAAGTGAAACGACTGGGATGGCAGTTTTCTCTTCTCAGATACTTTACCATTTTTTGCTGTCTTCAGCCGACTTTTAGACTAGTTAGTAATTTGTTGAGCAATGAACATCGCAGTGTAATACTTCCTTTTCTTGTTCTCTGATTCGACTTAATGAATTTGGAGACAATCCAAAATCATGATATCACAAATGAGCGGTTTGGTAACCTCCTTACAGATATTGAGATAATTCTTTATGCTTCTTTTAGCATTTATTGCTTATGGAAGGCAAAGTTAAGTATTGTTAGGACAAATTATTAGGCTGAAGCAAACTTGTGTTCATGTACTTTTGATCTTAATGTTGACTTACTAATGGTAAAATGTCTCTATAAAAAGTAATAATTTCGATTGGTTTGGATTTGTAGTGGTGGAATAAATTAGGATTTTTCTCCCATTGTCCAAAAACTCTGGTTAGAGTATGCTTCACTTTCTTTTTCCATTTCAGATATCTCTGTCAGCAAAACTAAAAGTCACGAGCATTACAGAAAAAAGCTGCAACATTGCCACCTGGAGATATAACATTGTTCAACGCAGAAGGTAAAAAACAATATTATGTAAAAAACGTTAGCTACTATATGCGTACGTGTATTTTTGTTTTCATTTCAAAATGCAAAAATGAAAATCTACAAATTGCACTTGTGGAGCCCGTGTTTAATTATCTTTTGTTTTTCACTAAATTAAAGCAGTTTTTCATTTGTTGGCCGGTTCTGGTCGAAAAAACTTTTGACCGAATAAAAGTGAAAGTCCAGAAATCTAAAGTTGCATTGCAATGTTTCGAGAATACTTACATGCAAAGACTTTAGGAACTGACACAAGGTTGGACTGAACAAAACAATTTTCGACCAACTTTATCGCAACGAACGCATTGTAAAGAGATATGAAAGCAAATCCTTATTTATAACTTTTTCGTCCTCCTAAAATTTCGCAGTACTAATGTACCATTTTTCATGCAATAATCCTTATGCATAGCCTTATGCAAAGTGACTGCATACTGCGTGGTCGGCAGCGGCAGCGGCAGTGATCTGATGACTAAGGAAAGCCTAAACATTTATTTGCATAAACAGTTCAGTATTTTAATGCTTTCCATGCCTCGCATGGGACGCACGCTTTATGCTCACTTTCACAAACACAGTAAAAGTGTTGTGTATAGACACTCTCATTCGAACAGTAAATCAGCATTACAGATTTCATAAAATTTTGTTAGCAGGACAGTAGTAGGCTATCTTGGGAGGGAAATACTAAAAAGTTATCACTTTTTCTCGTGATTTTATGTAAATTCACTACAGTTATACGGTTATGTGAAGAGTGGTGAATAATGATATGAAATAGGTAGCTCCAAGTTAAAAGCTTTGCAATGTTTCAACTGATGGTTGGTACGTCGTACAATGCCCATTTTTATTGCAATTTAGAATTTTCGTTTCGACATTTATTATGATTAATAGCTGGAAAGGTCTATTTCGCTAATTTTGCGCATATTTTTATGCACTTTAAATAATCTAAAGAAAACATATTTGGATGTCTTTGAAACTTTAACTTGCATAGGTCTTTTATCTTACTGTAATGTTATTCATGTACAATATGTATGTATCGTTAATGTGGTTCGTTACTTTGCAATTCCTAAACAAACCTAGTTTTCGTTTATGGTATTTTGTATTTTTGTGTTGGTAAAACATGATGATGATGACTGATGACATATTTACCCTCTTTTTTGCTGGCAGATTTAAGTAACTTAAAATCGAGATCGGTTTGAATTAGCTAGTATTTGGATTGTAGCACAGGATACTGTAAAAATTGAAATGGTTTTATTTGGATATCACAACAAAGAAAATCATACATAAAATTAAACATCACAGCAGGGTGATGGAAGCTGTTACTCTATTCCTCCAAGTAGATGGAAGAGCATTGTACTTTTAAACAGCTGCACTTGGCCTCCATATTTAAAATCAATTTTTTACACTTAGCTATTTTTAATCTACCAGATTTTCATTCTTCTAAAAACAAACCATTCGACGACGCTGTTCCGTGAACAATTTCATTGCTAGCTTGGTAGCACCCTATTTTCGAAGCCATGCCTTCACAGCTTTCACCTTTCTGCTTTCGAAATGGAAGCGAGTAAGAACATTTGTGTAAGTATGTAATATTGTCAAAAACAAATGATACATGGGTTTATTGAAACCATTCCCTGTGTTTGAAAGTAAGCTCATAAACGTTTTTTTGCTTTCTGGCCGCATGAGAGTACAAACCATTCTCATAAAACAATACCACAAAATAAAATATTGGCAGCATGCAGCCAGCTTTAGAAGTTTTTCATTCCCAGCAATAACAACCATTTCATTCAGTAAACAACCAGGTTGTATAAAATGTAAGCTTATCAAAGTACGCAGTCAATACATAGCTAAAACGTTTTAATGGGTTGAAAACATTATTAGCTGAAATGCATGAACTCATTTACAGCAGCAAATGGTTGAAATGATGTCCCAATAAAAATTGGAAAGTGACTAGAACTAAAGACCAGCAAATCATGCTCTCCCATGTGTTTGTATATAAATTTTCTCCTGCTGGTAATAAAAACGTCAAGAGCAAAACATGGGTACAATTTACATGGTTTGGAAGAGCTGCATAATATGATATGATATATACTGTGCAAACAATATCACGCCTACGCCTGCTTATCACATCTTAGAATACGTCCTTGATATTATATTGCAACCATCCAGCCTGGGCTGGATTTACCCCTCTCTCTAGCAGACTGGTTTTTAAACTCACAAACGTGTGTTTTTATTAAATGTCCAAAAAATTCTCAACTTTCTTACCCCTTCGCAAACATCAGACAGACAGAAGATTGATTGCTTCAGCCCTTCAACAAATTATGTAGATTAGCATCTTGTGATGATGTGATCTTTATCGTTTGTCTTTACTTTACAACCGCATCAACCTCCCTACAACAGTAAGTATCTACTACCTGATTTCTCTAGAATTTGCTTGTCAGTTTTGACAAGACTATTGTACTTGTCCTTCTACTTACAATCGAATGCCAATCAATCATATTTTGTAAGACATTATATGTAGGAGTGTTTGATGATGGTCACATAAATTGTAAGAAGCTGCTAAAAGCCTGTGAAAACAATGTCAAAGGATTTTGAATAATCCATTTCCTCCATGTGACTCTACAAACGCTATAAAACTCCATAACAGAGTAATTGCTAGAATTTCACAATCTAAAATCAGACCTAAACGAATACGAAAATCTTCAAAGAATTGCAATTCTTAAACTCTTCAATTTTACTTAGAAACCACCTAGAGCCTTTTAGCTTTCACTAAGGATTGCTCAAGGACAAATCTCCCAGAGTTAGCGGCATCAATTTTTTGCGTTTTAAGAATGGTTTATAGCTATATATAGAAGTAAGGTATTCCTTAATACTAACATAAGCCATAATTCTTGTAATAATAGGAAAGTCTTTCCTTAGTCATTATTTGTCACGTCTTTCTGAACAAAAGACAGCGTGATGAAAATAGAAACATAGGACTTAAGTGATGTCTCAAACTTGCTGTGGTGTTGCAAGTAGACATAACGGGTTCGTTCGTGACTTCCTCCCAGCGTTCAACAATACATACTTACCAGTAGTGGCAACAGCTTAAAAAGACAAAAGAAGAGCTTCTTGTTGTGTACCCTACAAACCCGAGTTAATAATTAAAATTTAATGCAGCCAAGTTCTTGAAAACATTAGGGGGCACTCTGAATCTGAATATAAACGTGGTGTCACAAAACGACATTTACTAATTTTAGCTCTGCTGCAGGTGACATATTGTTTGTCTATAGCAGCATTAAGCGGTTTGGATTATTGTTACAGTAAAGAGAAGATGTTTGTTCTAGTTATAGCTTTTTTAGAACCGACCATTTCTGAGTTTTCCTTTTAATGTTCATAAAACGTATCATACTTGGTTTGACTGGCGTATTTGTGTGTCTCTATATAATATTGCAAAGGCAGGCATTTTAACCTTTTTAATTTATTATAATATATCCCTCTTCGACTTTCCAATATTACCTCACCACACCATTTAGTAAATATAGTTTATTACATTGAATAAAGTTTTAGGCACCCTGTGAATTGAATCTTTTAGCATCTGAGGTTATAAGGTTTCTTTCTTCTCTGTCCAACTGTTTTGTATGTTTTCGTCCCACACTCTGATGAACTTATTCCTAGTAAAGTTTGATTTGCTTTTGATTTCAACTTCATTCTAACATGAGATGTTTCAGGAAGGAATTTGATAAACAATATAATTACAGCGCATGATGCGCATGATGTACAAATTAAATACAAAGTCTAATAATAATTACTAATAACGTACCAAAAAAACTTTTTCACTGACGCAGTAAAGTATAGGGCGCTGAATCAAAGATCTGTATACTGTCAGAAATCCCTGTACCGAAGACGCAAGTCCCAACGAATTGGAAGAATGCTTTTCCTGCACATTCATCATTTCGAACTTAGTTTTCGTAACTCAATCCAAGTAAGCGAAATGAATTATGGCCTGTATAAAGGCACTCGCCCACACGTTCCTTTGACTTGGCATAATTTGTCAAGCTTTTTATGATTAGTAAAGCATTTCAGCAGAAAGTGTTTTCTTCGTTTTGAAATGAGGAGAGAACAGAATGTGACAAACTTTTCTAAGTAGCAAAATTTCTTGCGTCTTTGCACTTTCCTTCCAAGCTGCATGTATTGAAGTTTATTTGAAGCCGCAGCAGTTAGTGTATATGAATTCCTAACTCAGAATAGCGAATATACTTTTCGACTCGTGCTCACACGTATTCCGCTTTCAAAAGACGTCATCAACCGAGACTGAAACAAATGACAGCTAAATTTCACTTTACAGAATGTGACTATTCTGAAATAATATTAAAAGCACGAAAAAATCATTACTTAAAGGAAGGTGCCTTCAAAATCACGCTTTACGACATCACGATCATTATATTATATTTAGCGCTTGGCACAGATATGTTATTATGTGTGAGCATTCATCGGCATAGTATCTTATCGTTAGAATTAGTTGTCTCGTTCCAAAATCCGACTGCCGTTTTGTGAGCAGAAGTATCGGGAAAAGCACTCCTCTCGTTCGAAAATATACAAGTCTTTTTTATCTCAAATCTTCGTTCTATGTTTGAGAAAGAGGCTCAGCAGAAACGATGCCAAAATATTCTGTTTCCACATATATGGCATAATATTCATAGTAATTTCTGCTTTGGTGTAGATCTGGATTGGATAAGTTTATATTGTGATCAATAATTTTGGTTTTATAGCAGAATGATTGGACATTTACATTTGAATAGTAGCAGTAGTTATGTTCCATTGTGTGTATTGTCATGATTTTTTACTAACGACATATATGGCGTGTAGCATTCAGGATTTGATTTAACACTAACTGAATGTTGTTGAACATTAACACGGCTTTATAACCAGTTGATACGATATAATTTATAGACATGTATAAAACAATCAAACGCATACCACCGAACTAGATATCTATCATATCTATTTCGATGCGCACACCAATACTCTCATGTCAGTATCAGCAGATCAGCACCGTGCCAAAATTACTTTTAAAATTACTGATATTGAGCAATGTTCTTGTGTAGTGTAAGAGAAATGAAGGTTCTATAAAACTGGAACTTGGCTTTGCCATCAGTCCAACCAAAACTACCCGGGTCGGATAATAGACTCGTATGGTTTGTTCTCTAGATATTTGTTGCGGACAGTCTGATAAAACGCAACGGTAAACTATCAACTGCACCACACATACATATATACATACTCCATTGTAAGTACGTATTTTGCAATTATTGCATACGCACTGACAAACTCAGGAAGGAAACGCAAGCGGTATTCAAACATTAGTCTCTACTTTTGTATTGTAGCTTAGTTTACACAACATCCCATTCCCACACGATCATTCAATCATTGTGACGACACGGGGCATTGGACAATGAAATAAAATCATATACTATACGGCTTTCAGATTTTAGGTAGTCCAGATTTAGATAGATTTATTCTAACAACGAGAACCCAATATTAAAAGTGGGACACAATGTCTCCAAAAACTTGTTTCGTAATGATGAAAAACGAAGTGTACACCAGTCTCACATTTCCCATGAGAGAGAAAGTTATATTTTTAGCGTATTCGGAGAAAGTAAGTGATACTTGGTCCCGCACTGCACATTTGCGAGATTCTTCTAAACTAAATGTTAACTGTGCTTATTACCTTCTTTTTCTCAAACAATCAAGCTTTTGTGACTTCCACAATGGAAGTTCCACTCAACCACTTCAAGTCCTGAGATCAATCTTCCGTAGCTTTAAATATACGTAAATTGTAAATTTCCATTGGCTAAGAATTTCAATAGTAGTGCAACATTGCTTGATTTACTATTCAGTCTTCAATACAAATCATTCAATGTACTTGTAATATACAGTTAAATGATGAACTGACTTCCTCTAGGATATTTCAACATATTCTTTCGTTTGGATTCATTCCTGGTATTTCATTTTAAAGGAAAACTCATTTAAGAACATTTTTTCAAACATTTTCGTCTCTCACGAACACCTATACTTCCTTTCGTTATAGTTTTATATATGGTATCTGTATAAGCTATAATAATAATTGCTGATTCAAAAAGTCTTGTTCTGCTTCTCGGAATCGTTGGGATTTGATATTGAAGTTAGAAAATGAACAGCATATACTTACTTTGTGCTCAAAGGAACTCACTGTCACTGAAAAAGAAAATTTCATGTTGAGATGATTAAATTGAATATTTAATATTGGACTCACTGGAGTCATTCTTGAATCCTTTGAATCATTGAAAAAACTGATTTAAAGAGGATAGATTCAGATATTACTGGGTATCTTTTATATTAAGTGTTATGCACGATTGTGATGTTATAAATAACAAAGTAGCGTACAATATTACATAACGCAAACTCAATATTGTAAGGAGAGCAAAAACCTCGTTATCGTACAACCAAGAAGAAATTGACTGTACAAATTTACTCCTAGAAATATGAAGTTGCGTACTATGTCAGTCTGTCAAACTTGTAGGGTAGTACATTAACTTTTCAAAGGTATCCCATGTTGCCTATGAAATTTATTGCTGTTAAACCATACCAAGTTTACCTTCTCATTAACTCTTTGCCGTCATCTCAAACCCAGTCCACATTACTCAACTCTTTTATGCTTATGTTTATGTATAAACAAATCACAGGTATGAAAGTCGACTATATGATAGTGTCGTGATCACCCACAACCTTGTTGACAATATGAAGGATATGCATATCCATAATATATTTAAATATATTTTAGTTTTATGGCTTTCTGTTTAAAATGTTTTGGCAAGGAGAAAACATGTTATATTATGCAAAAACTTTTCATGTTTTTATCAGTAGTGGAAAATCCAGTATATTTTATGTAAAAAGCAATAAATATTCATTACGAGTATGAGAGAACTTCATTAGCCCGGAGTTTACACTGAAGGTTATAATTTTCCCTAGTCGAGACCTCAAACTCGGAATAGCTAAAAATAGCATCAAGTGTTAATAAAAACTTTGTGAAAGTATGAATACTAGACGAAGAGAGAAAGGCATTTTTAGCTAAAACATTTCTGAATATAACAGTTTGCCTGGGAAAATTGATATGGTTTGAAGTTTTATAAGAGACACTACCAGCTTAGTGTATTTATACATAACATTCAAACGTCACAGCTTTCTGGTTTATGATTAATTTCGTGCTCGCCCTTCGCCGTCACAGTTTATTCCCTTGCTGTGATTGGCAATGAATTCACTCGCTTTATATTTATAGTAAGACTTACTTGCTTGTACATGTCTGAAATTTATGAAACCTTGTATGCCATTTTGAGCTGATGAGTTGAGTTATCACAACTGATGAATGACCACACGACTCATCATTATTTTTCCTGGAACATCAGGAAGGATGTTTATGATCTCTTTTGTCAGTAATAAATCAGAACTTTTATACAATGTTTACTGCCCACATGAAAGCAATCTACTCTATCGTAGATGATATAATAAATGTTTTATGTTTTATACTATCTCTCTACATTGATACATTCGTCCAGCCTGTTTGTCTATCGTTTTTACTCCCTGAGCACGTACATACAACAGTCATCCATAAGGGAAATGTCAGATAACAGGGAAACATTTCGTGCAAGTAGAAAAGACCTCGGTTCGTTTTTACCTGTGTGTGTGGTGTGGTCTGCCTTATTCATCATTCATGGTTTGCCCAGCAATTCCTTACATTTTCACGTTATATGTAAGGAAAGGAAAACAACGAAGCAGCAGGCGCTCGTTAATGGCAAATTCTACGTCTGATTATGCAGCAGGAAGATCGTTGAGCTACAATCATCACGGTGAAATCAATATTAATCTTAATTATTCACCTGTAAAAGAAGAAACATGGTTTTATTTCGAAGCAAAATTAAGATTTTCTAGAGATTCTTGTTTGTTTTCAAACATTTTATTTTATTTTCAGGTGTATTCTTGTCTGTAAAGTAATTAGTTTTGTAGACTGCAGGAGTGTCTTTCTATTTTAATTCCCATACCACCCCCGACTGGGTTTAATTACCTTTCTCATGAAACCAAACGTGACCTGATCAATGTGTTATTCTAAATCAGTAGTCCTTTCCTCATTAGCACCGCTTTCTATATCTATGGACTCCTTTAATGTGAATACAGAAGATTAGTTCTTCTGAGAGTTCAAGATAATCTTTCATTCACGTGATCGCACGTGAATTTCCTTGCGATGATCTACCATTCTGAAAATAATAATTCTAAGAAGTACACATGGAAGACGTAATTTATTAAATCCTTTTCCCTATACATCATGATTACTTTTGATAACTATACATTGGAGAGTTGGGGTAAAAATGCTTGTAGCTTTTATGTACTATTACGACATATTTTCACTCGACGAATAACATAGCGTTTTGCCTAACTTGATGAAGCAAAATCTCCTATTTGGTAGATAACATATAACGAAACCACAAACAACAAACCGAAACTCCAGCCAACCACACGGGAGACGAAAACTTTTCTTTTCATTTAATTCCATAAATATGAAAGTAAAACCGGAAGGCGCTACAAAAAAGGTTGTCACATTACAGAACCGTCACAGTACATAGTCTCTAGTGCGTAATAATAGAAGAGACACAGATGCTCGCACTTTCTCACTTGGAGTTATGTGCTATCATTTATTTTCTCTATCCAACTTTTCTGGTGATTTTTCTGCAACAAAATGTTAACTTTTGGCACCACCCACCATCTGTAGATGTACCTAACCTGGATAATCCCATTATCTTGTCTCATGGGTTTCTTTCAAGTTTCCGTTTGTACTAAAAAGTTGTTCTTCATTACCATCTTATCTCCATCATTTTTTGTTTTCTTTCCTCCATGGTGAGAGGGATATATGTAATAAACGTTTTCAAGTGACGAAAACCGTAAAAGGCCGAAATCCATCCTTTAAAACTTTTTTGTTTGATAATATTTATCCTGTTCCTATTCACATTATTTGAAATCTCAGATTTCCGTTGGAAAGCAGGTTGAAATACTTTCGAAAACTTGTTGGAATGGCACCATGTCCGCTATAAGTATCCAATAAACAGTTGATGACCATTCGCATTTAATTTCCACATTTTGACTGTCATCTCATCAGCGTTATCAGTTCGGTGTATGTTGTATGTACAGGCTGCTCTTATACTCGGTCATTTGTTTGTACAATTAAAGCTTAGAATATTGAGGAAATAATGAGTTTGAATCATTGTGAAATATAAGACGAGTCTAGTGTCTAGTGTTAGGAAGACGGGCTTCTTCGTCATGCTTGTTTGTTTTGTTGTTATGTATAGGTTATTTATTCAAGACTTGAATTGTTAGAATCTGACTGAAGCAATACTATGCAATGTATAAAGGAAATAAGGATGGAAATCTCAAGAGTCTCATGACTATTTTGCTCTGTTGTCGTGATGTATTTTTATTGTGCCATAAAAATGTGGTGGTGACAACACTTTCAAAGCATACCTTCTGACACTATCTTATTCTTTCTATGTACATTTATTCAAGATGTATATGAGAAAAGGTCGCAAAGAAAGTTGTTTAACCTTTCTCTGAATGAGTGCTTTTAGCTACTTTAAGTAGTTTTCTCCTTACACACAAAACAGGAAATACGAGAAGGACGGAAACAAGTGAAAAAATATTACCCTACAAATAACGTCCCACAGCTAAGAAACCCGTTAGTTAGTGTAAACCGTCTTCTCAGCAAAACATTTTTGTCGCCCCACAATTATAAATCTACATGTATTTATGTCTGCACGACAGAGAATATAATGCAAGTATCAACATCAAAGAATTGAGATACAAAAAAGGTAATTAATTGTGGACTATTATTCTGCATTAGTACATTTGGAACTAACCCAAAAATGTAATGTCCCGTAAAAAATACCGCTGCTACTTTGTTGAAAAACAGTTTTGTATTTTTATAATGCCTTAAGCAGTGTGTCCTCCTTTTTAAAAAATCACGATAAAGAATTGGTCAGAATCCCAACAGTAGCACCAAGTTCGTATCTAAACGAAAAATGAAATATTTAAAAATGTAACTGAAAAAACTAAGCTCTAAAATTAATCAAAACCAAGTTACATGATTCATAAGAACAACTACAAAATTTGTGCTGCAGTTTTTATGTTTCAATTAGTTTTGTTTATTTCAAAATTTATTACCCAAACAAATCATATTTTGCAATATGTTATGTTTGAAAAAACCTGGAGTACTAAGAGCTTCCTGATTTCCCAACGGGTTTAACAGTATTAAAATGCCTGCAAGGACGGAAAAGTTAGTATTTTCTTACGCTGCCCTACCAGCTTTGGCATGATATGTTGAAACATTTGCTCATGCACAAGTAAATCTTACTAAAAAAATGAAACCCACAGAATCCTAAAAACGAAGTCAAAAGTATAAAAGGGGCATTGTAAGAATCGTGGATTTGCTGTATCTTAACCTTAAGATAGTATTTCGATAAATGGTTGCTTCGATCTACAGGACACCAAACAATAACTTGTGTCAAGTACAAGACTCATGTTTACAACTTGGTCAGGGTCAGGATTAGATCAACTCTTTTGACTGTAAGCTACACGAAATTGCTTTTAGTTGCATCATGAATTTATCTGTAACAAGCGATACTCTCTGTGAAGAAACCGTATATGTTCAGATTTTCCAATATATATTTTATTCGGTGGTTTTACCGACTTACAATTAGTAGTGACCAATAGAAAATTAAAATATGTCGAATAGGAAATACATTGGTCAGTTAATCATACAATAGTCGAATAATATTTTGTATTACAGTGCATTCTTCTACCAGGTTCTAGCTGTTAATATATAACAACTATTTTTGGAAGGAATAAATGGGGGTCTGGAGTATAATTTTAATAGAAACTGAAAAAACCTGTTAAACCTTGAAGTGAAAATGGAAATTCTTTGGTATCACATTATTTCCGGATGTCTCCCGGCGAGAAGCATGCCGCGATATTGCCGAGAGGCTGGAATGAAATATTGCTAGTGAAAACTGTGTCGACCCAAAATCCACACGGGTTAGCTACCACGGATGTAATAAGGATAACAGTGAGGTGCACAGTAGGATGTTCCGTAAACCTTTTCACTTACTGTTAACAGGCAAGCCAAGGATAGAAATTGATTACATTTGAACTTTGCAATGATCATCACGTTAACATAACGTCCGCTTCTATTTCCAACACAAAATTTGAACTCCTATATAGAAAGCATGGCTAGCATTATTGTTAGTCAAGAAAATAAAGTTTACGTTCGAAAATCTCTTTCCCGTACTTCTATTCTCTTGTTTTGCGTCTACTTGCTAGAGTTGCAACGGATTGCAGGTCCTATATGCGCTTCATAATAGTCTCCTGTGCCGTGCGGCAGGAACTAGCTAGCTTTCTTTTCAATTCATACTCTCCGTTTGTAGATATGTTGCCAAAAACTTATTAGATCGTACTTTCTCTTCCATTGTAACCTTTCACATCCATGCTGCATATTATATTACTTTTACATCATTTTAAGGCTTGAAGTAGTGAAAGTAGTAGTTCATGCTGAGTGCTTGCTTTGAGTCAACTGTCAGATTTTGATGGTTACGTTACGTTTTATTTACGTCATCGAACGACTAATTTCTTAGTATTATTTCAGGCAGTTTTTCTTGCTGGCTTATCAATAATATGCAAAAATCTTCTACTCACCACTCAATCTAACCTTCAAATTTGACCACTGGTACCGTGCTTTGCTAATGCGGCTAATCTTGGCATGTAACCCATACTTTCTAATCATAATCCCATGCAAACCTAGGGAAACATGAATATTTTTCTATACACTCTGTTTGCCGTCTCACTGAAATTGAAGACTTACAAACCACTGCAGTGCTTCAACATTAACGTGAATGTTTGCATTCACCATTAATGCTTTCATTCTTATCTACTTTCTAAATTACTGAATCTTACATTGAGTCACACACGAACAAAAGATGTATTATTTACAGACGATGAGAAAACAACACAAGATTGAGTTGATGAGGCGTTTTATTTTGTGCATACTCACGAAGACATGCGTGACTTCAAAGCAGACTGCTCACAACTTGGTCCTTCATTTCATTTAGAATCTCAAGAACAAAGAATTAATGACACGACAAAGTAGGGCTTTTGTATTAATGGAAGACCTTGCAGAAATAAGCTCATTATGGTTTCCCATGTACTAAATTACTAACTATTATCAAATCAAAATCGGACAAAAGCACGCATTATAAGTTAGGCAATTACATTTGATAACATCAAATCATAATCATCTTACCCCAATGATATTTGTTTGAATTACACAGCAGGCGATAAATAACCACTGCTCTCGAAAAAGGTGCCCAATTCCAAGGGATGCATGTTTTTAAAAGCTTCATTTATTATAAGTAGATATTCACTTTATCTGAAACTGAAATTTAGAGTGTAGCATCCTGTGATTCTGAAAGAAACGAAAAACGTATTCTTTGGTATGTTTGGGAAAACATTAAAGCAGTTTAACTCCCTCTGCCTATCTTTCTTTGTTATTATTTCTAGTTCATTCATTGCGTGTACTCCAATAACCAACAAATGTCTGAGTTAGTGACTGTGAAGATGCTTACTTCAAAAGACAGACAATCCGCTAACGAGTTATCAAAAGAAAGTGTTTTTGGTGCTCAGTCTGTTAGCACAAAAAACAAGAGTGAAAGTATATGTCGGGTGCGTCAGCAATCGGAAAGCAAATATTTTCAACATTGCTTTTAAGCCATTTATTCTCCATAAAAAAGTCGATCTAAGACAATCCTGCACTTGTTAATTACATTGCTTACGCCATTCCGCTGTTTTAGAAAAATCCTGACAAATGCAATCATTGGAAGGAATCCAAAAATGGGAAAGATATAACTCAAAAACTAAGAAAGTGTGTTTCTACTAAGATAGATAATATCAGCTCATGCAACTAGTTAAGAATGCCGTCAATATATGAAATGCCTTTGTACTACTATATTCTGCAAAACGGATAATGAAAAACTGTTTCACAGCAGCCTTAAAGGAAGAAAAGTCTTAAAAGATGTATGTAGATACATGTATTATAATTTTATAATAATTTGATCATGCTGTACCATCTGTCATCTCATGTGCTGCATACAACAGTAAAATCTTCATTAGTATACGTTGTTAAAACCAATATGCGGATGTTGTTTTCAGGATGATGATAATGCAAGATATAGATTACTATAATTATAATTATATAATACTCTTAATTTCACATCTCACGGAATATTAACATGATGTGGCGTTAGAAAAACCTGACTATGGATCTAAGATTTTTGGTTGACAGGAAGATCGAAACTGAAATTACATTACGTAACATAATTTCTTCGAGTAAAATGGCTTTCTCTGTTGCTTTCTCCTTGTCATTACAGTGCCAAATATTGATCGAGCAGCAGCATTTCATAACAAATTTGCATAATGATCTCATTATGTTATGTTAATGGGGAGAAGCCTTGTCATTGTGCAATGTGCACAGCAAACAACGGGATGTGGTTACTAGAGCATCACAAACTGTGCGGTGCCTAGAAATGGAGGCGGCTTGCTTTAGAACATGTAAGATGATAATGATAAATGTATACATTACCTCTATGTCATGTAGTACATATTACTTATCAAGTATTTATGCGCACACAACCTTGGATCATCAATGTCCTTTTTTAAATTGATTACTTCAATACACACTCGTATGTCTTGCTTGCTACTTGCTAGTTTCGACAAGTTTCATGGCACACTCTGTTAATTACTTATGGGAAAGTAATAATACTTAAATGCAATAAAAGTATTGGGTTCTAATAAAGGATGAAAACAAAATAGATTACCGATTACCTCAGTCCTTCACAAGCAAAAATGCTGGACACTTCAACTTCACTTTGTGTATCTACAAAAACACATTTCAACGTGAACCGACTCTATATATTAATGTTATCGTATATGCATATCATTCATGAGCTTAATTAAATTTGCTGATATTTTGTTTCGTAGGTCAACTTCTAAGATTAGATAAGATTTCATACATATCAATGTGTACGTAAACTGGGTGGATTAATACTTCTTCACTCAATCCAATGTATATCAATTGCGGCACTCAATCACAATCACTGAGTCTTATAATCCGAAATTTACAGAAATGAGTCATGCGTTTCCAACGTGTGTCTGAGAGATTTCAACAAGAGTCAAGTTGTGCCTTTTTTCACTAACAGTTTTACTTTCTCCAACTTACGTTCACGTAAAATTTTTGTTTAATGGAGTTTAGTAACAGTGAAACAAATACTCGCTCGTTTTTACTTGCACCGCACAGCATTTTGCAAGGATACTTGATATTAGGGGATTGCTTCAACTTGGTTTTTTTTCTCAACGGGGTACGACAAAAAGGCAGAAGGACTACTCTTTAAATTTTCATGTTTAATGTACTACATACATAAAACCAAAGCGAAAAGGAAAAAGGACAATCGTATAACGAGCTTAGGCATCACAATGAAATGGCCTTGTGCCTGTGCAAGCAAGGAAAAGCAGAAAGATACTGACGTTTTCCACGAAAATGATCTCCATTTCATTCAAGATGCGGAGTTTTGGTGAGGCCTGGGAAAGAAAACTTGTGGAAAAGAGAATGTACTCAGCAGTGTGTTTCTACTTTTGAGTTGCGCTACTGCCAAAGTATTGGTGACAAGGGATGTCCAGGCTCAATATAGCGAATATGAGTTACTCATAACGTGCATTTCCTTTGGAAAGCATCTGATAGCTACTGATTCTCCACAATACACGCATAGGAAAAAACAATAATATAAAAATTTATAAATAATAATATTGTACGTGAATTCCTTACGTGAATGGAATTTTCCAACAAAATTATTCCAAAAGTACAATACCTGTCTCCTTATGCTGCTCAGATATGTAGCGGGAGTCATTCATAAAATTTTAGTTTTTGTTTGGCTTCACGTGTTTATACTTTCTTCTTTATGCCTTTCTTGCCTTATGCCTATTTTTCCATAATCAAGGATTTCATAAATTTTATTTTCATGCTAAATTTAGAAGTTAACCGTTGACAAATCTCAGTGCAGCTTAGTACAGTTTCAATAATCCAACCGAAATAAAACATGCGATCAAGCACAATAAACCTTTTTCGCGTTGTGTGTTGTTTGCGACTTGGAAAGGGAAGCTTTTTTAGAGAGCGGCATCGGATTATAATATGATTGGAAATGCATGAGATAATAAGCTTCAAATGGTTTAGGAAAGAGTTTAGTATTTTATCCCTATAAGCTATCTACTTCCGGTAATGCACCACACATGCATGTCGACGACTACACTACTCATACAAACATAATGCATGTTATACAAGTTCATACTTAAGTTATACCTTTTCTGTCTCTCTTATGCCTTGATCTAGATCTCTAGTAAACACGATATCATGTAGAACTCTTATTTTTATGACAGCAAAAGTGATATTGTCCAGAAGCCGTGTTTGAGTTTTAAACAAACAGAAGAGAATAAGTTTTATAAATCAAGATTACATCATAATTATATCATCTAAGTATTTTATGCTGAACACTAGTACTGTAATTATGGACGAAGAAAATAGTCGAATGGAATTAGAAACTGTCTCATACAAATGCCTGGAAACGAATATTTGAATGGTGGAACATGGAATCAGACCCCGGTGCCAGTTGAAAACAACTTGCGGCTGGCCGATAATTGAAAAGATAGGATTCAAGGTATTCATACATGCATGATGCCATATCCGGCCGGTTGCTCCCATGGCCTTTTTCCCCCAAGGGTAAATTTTCTCCCATGGTCCTTTCCTCCCTAGGGCTTTTCCTCCCAAGTACTTTTCCTCCCAAGGACTTTTCCCCCCATGTCAGTTTCCTCCCTAGGTCTTTTC
>JAQGAP010000782.1:0-26965 GCA_034697805.1 Orchesella bifasciata
T
Organism: Orchesella bifasciata; assembly: GCA_034697805.1. Taxonomy (NCBI): domain Eukaryota; kingdom Metazoa; phylum Arthropoda; class Collembola; order Entomobryomorpha; family Orchesellidae; genus Orchesella; species Orchesella bifasciata. The sequence goes on from JAQGAP010000782.1 coordinate 2, forward strand.
CTGTAAAATTAAGCAGAGAGTTAGAGTTCAGTAAGACTAGACACACAAAACAAATTTCCCTACAGCAACTATTACTAGCAGTTGGCAAATAGCGGACTTGCCTGGTGCTTGCACAACCCAGACAACCCAGACACGGCATGGCAGGCAATGTGAGTTTCATCATGTGAAAAGTAGGAGCACGGACGGAATGAAAGGGAAAACAAACGGAGCGAAAGAAGAGAGAAAAGTGAGCCTTGAGCAAAGCCAAAAGCAAGAAAAGTGAACAACTGAGTAAGCAAATCAAAGAATAGAATGGAATAGAACGGAACAGAACAGACACCTTGTTTCACTCCTCATCTCATCCCAAAAAACATGTGGCTTATGCAAATTTCTCAAAGTATTCCTCCGAAACCTCCGAAAATATATTCGCTCTCCTGTTGAGCAACCACCGCTACTACCGCACCAGACCATCATCATCATCATCATCAACAACACTCTCATCATTATGCTCATTGAAATGTAAAGGGGGAAAGGTGAAAGCACATCCGGAGCTTTTACGTTTTGGTAAATAGCCGATCACACCAGCGGAGATTTTCCGGCGGAAAAGGCCAAGCTCACATTGTGGTCGCGGATGATAATATGATCTTCACCAGGGTGAGCAGGCTCCATGAAACAATAGAAATACTTATTTCCACGATATAATTACTGTCTGCTCTCATCCATCTACAGATATTGCAACACATCAACATCAGCCGTTTAACTTAAGATGATGGTTTTGGTGACAATGAAGATGACAGAGAAAATGGGGCCTACTTTTCTTTGAGGAAGTTGATATACTTAATATTACCAGAAACAGGTTGCTCTCTTCCTTCCACTCTCTTTGTTTGAGTAGGCACATCGTGTGTGAATTGCGAAATTGCACTCTTTCCCGTCATGCAAATCCACATGCTTATAAAATGGTCTTCCCAGCGGAAGAAAGTAGGAGAATAAAAAGGAAAGTTTTACTTTCGGGTAGATTTATAATAGCAGGACATGATGCTGGCAAACGGTTGGATTATTCCTGACAGAAAGAATTATTTTTGCTCTTTAAAGAGACGTAAAATGGCGCTTCCCTAGGACTTTTTTGTCTCTTTTTCCATCCTTCCTTCCTTGTAGTCGGAGATGCTACGCTACATACATATTAGTATCATGTGCTTTTGAAATCTAACCAGAAAATATTACAATTGTGAAGACATACACGCAAGTGTATACAATTACAGTATTCATGCCCTAAAATATACTTAAATAAAAATGTGAGTGTGGAGTTGGGAGCACATTCTCAGATGACACACAGTATATAATAATAATAATAAGGAGAGTAGATAGTGAAGTACTTTAGAAAGTAAGGCAGAAAGAAAAGGTATAAAAGCTCTTTACATGCATCCGCTGTGTACTTATGTCATCATGAGATATTTACTTTTAAAAATATTTTATTTTTGTGCCCTGAAAAAAGTTACGAACGTCGCCTGCGCTTTCGATGCTGGTATAAACAAACTCTCTTTAGTGGTGGATCACTCGCTCTCAGTTTACAAAGACGCAATGTTTATTTTCTCGGTCAGGTGAACCCACCAGAAATATTAGGACATGGACATGTCTCGATTTATTCAACCAACCTCTCTATCATTTGAAATGAAAGTCAGCCAAAACCAATGAAAATCTAGACTCCCGTTCGTTCTCCTTGCCTTTATTAACTCACCCGTTTTTGAATGACGGGATTTTTTCTTAAATTATCCTCGACCAACGTCCTTCGTAAACGGTTCACTTTGTTTGCAGTTTTGTCATGTAGGAAGCATTTGTTTTGGAGGTCTCTGTACAGTAGGAATGCTGCCATTTGACTGTCCCAGTTTATAGCAATTTTTTCTGCAAAATGAGAAGAGCAGGATGTACCGGTTTTATTACGTATTTTAAAAACGTATACGAAATAATAAAGAATATTATTTGGGTGTATCTTGACTTGAAGAGAAAAATTGGCTGGGAAGAACAAGAAAACAAAACAGGCCTCTGAGCTAGGGCAGCAGCCGTGGAAGGGCTTGGAAGTCATTTTAGCTCAGCAAGAGACCAAATCCAAGAAAAATAATGTGAGGAGAGGAAGGAAAGGTAGTCGCTTTCGCATCAAGGGAAAAATGTGCTTTTATATTTGACATGGTAAAATGGTGACAAATCCTTTTTCTTCTTCTCTTACTCTAATACGACGACGACGACTACATGAGCACTTACTTTAACTTACATACATGGCCACTCTCTCTCTCTCTCTTTTACTTACTCCACTTTTAAAATGTGAATTGGTATGTTTTGTTGCAAAAAAAAATCTTTTTTTTCTTTCTCTTCGATGCCACGTCGCATTTATATTGTCTCATATTCAGTGTAAAAAAGTGACTTGTTTTCCCTCTGGCTTTCTCTCTCACGAGTTGAGTTGATCCTCCTTAAGAAATTTTCATTTGATGTCACCGGAAATCCAGGAGCAAGCCACTTTTGAGCTGCCTGCATCGACTAAGTCTATCTCGTTATAGTTGGGGGAATAAAAACTATATAAAAATGTACTTATTCTTACATTATGCCTACCCAAGTCATTTTTAGTACTTCCCTCTATTCGCATCCTCCATTTTCTCCCAAAATACGGAAAAATTTCTGAGCTAAATGTCCAACAATAATTTTCATTGCATTTGGGTACGCACATATGTAGCTATAAGGGAAACGTTTAATGTGTTGTATTGGAAACAGCATTGCATCATCATCACTACTAGTAGTAGAATCATCATTTTGATCTCTTTTTCGGCCCATTTCTCTTTCACACTTTTACTTTAGCTCAATTTCCCTTCGTGACAACCGCCCACATATTTTTTACTCAACTCCGATCTCCCAATCCAACAAATGAAACTAAAAATGTACGAGAATAGAAGTGAGTCTGGTCTGGCCTTGGCTTGGCTTGGATACAACAAAAAATGTAATAAATGTATTCTTCTTCCCTGTCTTATTACCTACTTTTTTTTACCTATCCTTATTCTCAACAAAAAAATTCGTCTTCGTTTTTGGAACGCTGCCCACTCTCTCCAACTAACTCTTACTTTTGCAGGGAAAGTAGGAAAAAGTGGGGATGTGATGGATAGCATTACATTCATACTTTTTCTCGGTACCTACATACTTTCATGCATCCACACATATCATCAAATATCGTGCATAGAGATTACATTTTTGCGCGTTTCTACCTTTTTATCATCAAATATTATGTAGATCAAGTTAGTGATGTGCATCTTTTTCCATCACTGGTATACATAACTTCGCTGCCACACCACTACTATCACATCCCCAAGCAAATTGATTTTGTCCGTTGTGTACAACACTGACTCAGTGACTCAGAGAGAGCAAGTGAGATGAGCTCGTTCTGGCTATGATCATGAAGAAAGCAAGTACGGCATGCCTTTTACTTTATACTTTTTGCAGTGTAATGCTTCTCCTTTTCTCTCCTCTTTTCAACAGAATCCCATTCAATCCAACTCTCCAACTTCTCTCGTTTTTTGCTGGTGTGAAAAAAATTCCATGCCAAAGAACAAGTTGAAAGGTGATGATGAAGAGAAGAAGAAGACGAAAGTGAAGAAAAGAAAGTGTGAAGAAGTAGAAGAAAAAAATCTTTGAATCTTGAATACTTTCCATGCCACACCATACCAAATTTTTCTATATTCCATTCCATCGTGAGTCATTCGCAGTCTAAGATGGATGGTGGGTTGGATGGATGGAATAGAATGAGTTTTTTCTCAGTTTGAATTTTGTTATGTACAGTCTTGTATATGTGTGATGTATTTTATTGAGCAAGTTGTACACGGAATAATTTTAGAGCTACAATTCTTCACATGAAATACATTACATTCCGCTGCTTTGCGTATTAAAAAGTTTGAGAATACATTTTTTGTTGTGCACGAATTTTTGCTGATTTTTTTTTCTCGACATTTTGATTCGATGACCGAAATGATCCATGGCAAGAGTTGAGTTGGGCAGTGTATGTAGGTCAAAGGTAGGGAAGTCAAGCCGTGTGAAAAAGAGAAGAAGAATAGTGTCATGAAGCGTGCAGCTTGAATGAGGAAACTCTAAAAAGTTTTGTGCTATTCTTCTTTTCATTCTCCTCCTCTTTGCACACATGCAGATATGTAGTGGATACACATATACGTAAACACATATCAACAAGCCAATTCATCTTAAAATCCCGAAGAGAACCGCTGTAAAGACGGAGAAAAAAAGTTATCAAATAATGTACAATTGTGAGAAGAAAAATGAAGACGCAAAGTGTGATACAGAAGCGATCTCGGTCGTCTCCTCTTCAGAAGTGTGACATACATGGGCAGGCAATGAATGGAGGGAACAAAGAAAGTGACAACAGTTCATGTTCATATATATGAGTTTTTTATAGCGTCTAGTAATCCTCACTCTTTTAGTTGTATATACGTGCATACAAAGAGTCATTTCTAGTCAAAGAGGAAAGTAGTAGTGAGAGTTGGCAGTTGGCATCATGACATGGATGTAATTGATTGGAAAACATTTCAAAGACCGTTTTATTTGGTACTGTGTCACCCAGCTACGTAAATTGGATGACCTCTACCTAACTAAAATTATTCTAACGAGCCCTTCAGCTTCAATATTAAATTAATTCACACACGAGCGGAATTTTGAATTTATTTATATACATACGGATGACGGAGTCTCCAATTCATATGCCGCCGAGTTTTCAATTCATATGCACCTTGAATCTTCAATTCATATACGCCTTGAATCTTCAATTCATATACGCCCAGAATTTAAATTTTTTATAGATTTGTACGGAATCTTCAATTTATTTACACCCGGAATTTAAATCCGTTAACACCATCATTTTATAGATATCAAACGGCCGCGCTGTAATCTGCCCATAGACAAAGTAAAAAAATTATTTTGTCGGTCTCCAGACGGGAACATTTTCTTAGCATTTATCGCCTGTGTTAGCTCCTACAGTGAATCAGGATTGTGTATATGCATACGCGAATTATTAATAACTCACTGGATTTCAACCCAATCAAAAAATTTAGTTCTTCACTCATTTTCCCTTAATCCACCTATTTCAAACTGCTTGTAAAATATTACCAATGAATATTGGCAACACAATGGACTACCCCACTAAAATTCCTTTTGGCAAGCTTTTTGATAAAAAATGTTGGCCTTGCACTGCCCTCCTGTCCTCTCATGTTAAGTGGTTGTCTCTTGATCAAGTGATAAAATATATGGTGAAAGTGCTGTGGTGAGGTGAGCTCAGGATGAGTGGCAAAAACTGCAAGTTGGTTGTAGCTAAAAAGAAAAGGGCAAAGTAATATTTTCGTCATGTTTGACTGATGATGACATGATGATGGAAAGATGATGATTGCTTACACCCATTTCTTCCTAGAATGTGTCATGTTGTCCAAAACGGTATAAAATATAGGGAATGGATTTATGTGAGTTTGTCCTGTCTTTTCCCTCCTCAACTAGATTTTACTATGCAAAGTGTGTAACCTCAGAAACTAAGAGCAAATTTGGGTAGATCCTCCCCTGGCATTAAGTAGGGGCAGGGACGCGGAAGGATCAACGGGGAAAAGAAAAGCCACAGGATCAGGACCACGAAGATGAAGAAAGCAAAAGTGGTGGTGGTGGTTCTCTGTGCGTGCTTCTGGCTTTGTTTCATTTTTCCTTGAAAGTTTATAGTAAGTGCATGTGCATGCATGGAAAGCAAACCATTTCAAGTGTCCCTTTGGGCACAAAAGTCCTCATGACGACTTTGACAACGATTATGCTATGCTATCTAACCAACCATGCACATTAAACTTCCGTTCTGAGCTAGCATCATCCACTTCTAATGACCAGACCAGGACTGACTGGACTATCTTCCCAATTTTTTAACTTTAAATGGGAGCTTGTGTAGAAGGAGCAGATGGGGTAGGAAACAAGATGGGAATTTTTAAAAGCAGAGGATGATGACGCACTTGTCTTCCATTTACAAATTAATTGAATGAAATAAAGCAGACGTGAGTAAGTATACATGCTCCGTGTACATTTATAAGACAATGGGCCACACGTGAGACTCTGTTGGTTTGGTTTCCTCCACGAAGAAAATGTTTGATAATAATGTCCTTTGGTCTTTTGTGGCTTTTATGGTTTTTGGCATGTAACCTCACTCAACTTTCTCGAGTGAAAAGTTTGTGTGCCTTTTCATTCTTAACACGAATATCGATAGCATAGCGCGAGTTGGCTTAGCATAATGTGTGACAGTGGACTAGATTGGATGGATGCTTGGGAATGTGAAACACTTGCAACTTAATTGGATAAAAAAGGACGAAGCATTCTTCTTGCTCCTTCTAGATAATAAATTATTGACATGCTTATCATCTCCACAATATTTCATGTAGAGTACGCACCACAACGCCAATGATGAGCGTATTTTGTGTAAACGCTCTTGTTAATATTGTTCATATCCGTTCTCATGTATGTACAACATAATAACACCAACACATGGCCAATTTCAAGCGGTGACTAGTGACCGTAGCGAGCCCTCGAAAGAAAAACTTTTTTTTTGCTTTCCAATAATCCAGCACACCAAATTCCAATTGTCAATTGTGTGAGTGTCGGCGTATGTTTGGAAGAGTTTATGAGTTTTTTTTGTGTACCACATGCTGGCCAGACACTCGTGGCAACTGACAACACAACATCGACCAACACCAAACTAAGTCCTATCATGACAAGTTTTTCTCCCTTGCTCTGATGAAAACGATAGGTCCTCTGTCCACTTATCGATAAAAATAAGAGATTCCCAATAAATGCCCCATGTTCCTTCCTGTAACTGGCAGGGCATGACATTGGCATGCACATCTCGAACACTGAAGAAGGGTGTCGAGGGTAGGGCAGCAGTGGGGGCAAAAAATAAAATGAAATAGTTGTGGACAGCCCTAAAAACTTGCGGTCAACATTTTATATTGGTTGGTTGCAATAGCTCCCCATTTGTTCCACAGTTTGCAGCTCCATTATAACTCTCACCCAATGTGTACATAAGTATCAGTTTATGATGAAATAAACAGCTGCCTTTCAAGGAGAATGTGGAGAAGGCGGAAGAAGACAACATTAGATCCCAGCAGGATGTCATCTGACCTTATTATCTGTATTTTTCCCTGTAGACTTCAAAGAAAAACTGTAATTTAGTGCGTCATCATGGTCTCCTGTAATATGAAATTCCAAATTTTCTCCTCCATTTCCACATCATCATTACCATCCTTCATCATGCTCGTGAAACCACGTGTGTGTATATCTTGTTACCCCATTTTCATGGCAAACTTTCTCCCAAAAAAATCAATTTCGGTTTCCATCCCTCTTTTTAATTAAGCTCATAAGTACTACTCATAACTGGATACTGCCCTATGAATATATGTAGTTATTGTGCCCAATTTTTCCAGTGCAAATCCACATCCTTCATAAAACTTGATTCATTTGTGTGTGTTGCGGTCTGGTATCGTAATCGTAATATATTGCCCAGAGGGAGAGGGTACTTTCCATGCAAAAATTTAGTGTGGAGAAGGGCTTGTTGTGTTATCTTTCGCTCCGAAAAAAAAGTTTACTTTTTGTTCCTTCTGGTGATTTGCATCATTAACGAGTATCAGGAGAAGTAGAAGGATAAAAATGGTACCCATATGCACTCTAAAAGTCTGTTTTTATTCTCTCTTAGATACTTCTTTGCCTCTTTCAGCTCCACATGATATTCATTCAGTCATTCTGCATTTGTATGAACAAAGTAGATATGTATTGGCTCCGCAATAAAATAAAATGTATTCTTTTCACTCGGAGGAAACGGATGTTTGCGGTACAAAAGCTTTTGGAGGAAAATGGAGCTTAGTTCAGGTTTTTTTAAAAAAACCAGCATGTTCATACATGCATGCAGGTCCGTAACAGTATGCATGTATGTCTGTATAAGAAAAATCTGAGTTGGAAATGAAAATCGAGGTTCATGAGAGAAAGATGGAGATACATAACAACTAACAAACATATATATTTATGGTGCCTCTATGCCCCATAAGAAAAAATGAATCCCGTTTTTGTTGAACTAGTTCCAGAACACCGTGGTTTCCCTGGCATGAAATTCTGTTTTGCCAGCAGGTTTTTCCCTTTTGTACTACAGAACATGTGTGTGTATATGAGGGAGAAAAGAGATGGATTGTTGGAGAGGAATTACATTGCCAGACAACATCAGCATCATAAGCATCAAAAGTAGCAGTCAACGAATTACCTATAAGTATTATTATCCTGCTAAGCGGACTAGATCCATAAATACTTTGCAAGCCCTAAATGTTTTAAGGAAGCGCAGGCAAGTTGATGGTTGTCTTGGCTTAAAGTTTACCGTAGGATACTTTAAATCCTACCGTGGTTAATGGTCTTACGGCAGTGAGTACTCAAAAGAGCTTCGTTTATAAAGGTTGGCTGTCCATTTCTCCATAACCTTTTTAACAAGATTAGCCATAAATCATTTTGACAATAAGTTCCTTGTTCCGGATATTGTACGGGTTTGAGAATTGATAGCCAAACAATAAACTGGATTAGCTGAACGTAATAATTATCAAGTTGCTCAATAGATAGATGAATGATTATTGGGGTTAATGGTTATCTTTCAATGTAAATCGTACCCACTTGCGTAATTTGACCAGAAAGCAGAAAAATTAGAACAGAACAGACATAGTGTTGTTCGACCTGATCGAATAGATCTGAGGACTCTAGAAACTGTGAATGGTCAAGGTTTTTCTTATAGTTTCTTAATAAGGAAGAAACACTGTCTTTTATTGTTTCCTTCCCGTTTCCAGGATGAGAAAACAATGAGGAGAGAAATTGCTTTTGAGCACGACAAGGGTAAGGAAGGCTCATAAAATGAAACCGCATTTACACTCTCCATCCAACGAAACAAGCAAGCGAAGAATTTGTTTAGTCTTCTGTTTTGTTCCAGTTAGAACAAACAAAAAGGAATTTTAAAGTACGAGGCCCATGCCATTCCGTTTTTAGTACACTGTGCAGTTTTGGATTTAGAAGGAAAACAATTATGTACCGCAACAGCAGCTTTGTCAACTCTTTTCTCTCATCTCATTTCCTATGGCTATTCCCCAATTTCTGGTGCAACAGGGCCGTTTTCTGGTGCGAAAATAGGGTTAACTCTACTCACTCCGCTCCAACTTTTTTTCCCATTTTGGCGAAAATGGAGGAAAAAGAGGAGAGGGATTCCGCAAATGAGCAATAAAGCCATCTGGAAAAAGAGGCATCTTATTGTTGTCTCCCTCTCTTGTATTCATGTACATTTGTGAGCGGCACAGCCACGCCATACCATTTCATACTACGCCACACGCACACACGGTTTTCTCTTTTAGTGCCACCCGCAATTGAAATGAAATGATGTGGAAAAGTTTGACAACTTGTATAATTCCTTTTTATATACTCAATTACCACAAGGAGCTTTGTGGCTGGGATGAGATGGGATGGCTGCTAGCCTTTTAAGGAAAATGCCACTTCATTCTAATTCATTTATCTTTTTCAGCCCTTTCATCCTTATTTGAATGAGTACACAAGAAAACTCCAGTTTCAAAAACTTGGATGGGGGATTATCTCAAAAAGAAAGACTTACAAACTGGAACCCCATTCCTTCTCAACCAAATGCTGGTGATGTGATGAAATGATATAAAAGCTACTATCAAAAAAGTATCTGACAAAAACAACCACTTCTGTTGCAATACTTTATTGCTTTTTGCCTAATACTTTATGATGTGCAAAAACACTAAATGAATTGAAGCATAAAAATGTGGTGAAAATTTTAATAAAACGGAGCCATTTTTTCCATCCATTTCTTTAATTCCACCTTCACATGCAAAAACCATGCTCATCAGAGATATTCGATTTATCTCTCCAAGATCTAAATTTAAAAAAAAAACTGAGTATGAATGAAAAAATAAAAAAAATCATGCCGAAATACAATATGAGCCATTTTTAGCAGAATAGAGAGTAAGAGAGCGAGCGACTGCAAGTGTAGTTTCCATTTTTCATGTGGGAAATGAGCAAATCTTTTTCCTCTTAGCGGAAGTGTAGATACACATGTAAATTTCGAAGATACACGATGAGCGGATTGAATAGAAAGGATTTAGGTAGACAAATGCGGCTTGAATTTGTGATAGAGAAACATTTGGAAGAGAACTATATTTTTTGGCCCCGTTCTCCATTCCGTTCTGCCTTAATGCTTGCGTAAGTGAAACAAGGGAATTGTTGCATGAGCTGCTGCTGCTGCTGGTGGTGGTGGTGCCATACTTAAAAATAAATAAATTTGCGCACCGTGCGCATTCTACTTTCACCTCTATTTTTAGAAAATCGTTTATTCCCTCTCTCAGTTCTTATTCAACATTTTCGTCTCATTTTTTTCACCTTCCCTCCGTCGATCGGTACAGTTAAAGTTGAACATCGACTGAAGCAATTACAAACAAATGGCATTATTTACAACAATGAAAGAGCTATACAAAAAATGAAAAGAAATAGTTTTCAACATAAAGCAAAAATAATCATTTGTATTTTACCTGGTTTTTAGTTTTCCTAGTATTTGAATTATTATCCAAAAAATATGTTAGTTCGTCAACTTTTGAGCAATTAAAACGAATATTTAATACTTTCAAGCAAAATCAAAAGTTATTTTTGGATAAGTGGTAAAACGTTGAGAAGTTTCGGGATATTACTTGCTCATACGTAAGAGGTCATAAAAGCTAATACGTTTTTGTGATTTTCATCATCATTGATATTTCATATTGGAGTCTTTATGCGTTCTTTAGTATGTAGCCACACGACGCTTTCTTTCTCTTTACTATCACATACCATATTACTTACAACGAGGGAGCACAGATGAAAGAAGGACTTTGCAACTTTATGCTGAGTTAGCATATCATAGACAAAGAGAAACATTATTGCGCTTCCACATAATATGACCTTTCTTCTTCTCTCTTTCTTTGCCATCACATCAAGATCAAATACCGCATAAAATATTAAATTGAGGAAAGAGTGGGAACAAAGTGTCACGGAAAAAATTTAGTCAATATATCTCCTCTCTTTCCCAACCTTTCCCCATGAAAAAACATGGTCTTCAACTTCTTTTTATTATTGAAAAATAATCAGAATGAGCTTCAGCCTCAGCACTGCGTTCCTTGAGGAGAAAAGGGAAGAATGAGTATAAGCGGAACATCATTTGGGTCCTCGACTCCTTTTCGCTCTGTGCTTTTCGCCAAGATGTGAAACGCAGTCAAGTCAAGTTTGAAACCCCATTTTATTTTCTACACAAATGTCACGTCGCTCACTCTCACATGATGGTTCTTCCAATCAAATACCGATTTTCACCCGGACAAGAATAACAGCAAAACTGAACAAAAAAAGAAAGGATTGGAAGGAAAGAGAAGGACAAGAGGAGCATAGCAAGTAATGCATCCCCATGAAAATTGCGATAATAAATCCATATCATTATGCAATGGCATGGCACATCAAAATCAAATGTACCCCAAAAAAAGAGAGTGAGCGAGTTTGTGAGAGGAGGCTCAACAGAGAGCAAGATTGTTTTGGATGGACGAATGAATTGGAAATAAGATACCTGGAAGCAAAATTCTAGTAGCATGATGTGAGGATGATGAGTACAGAAGTGGCTCTCTGCCTACACATTATCACGAGGCTGAGCAAAACGAAAGTTGTGCATTTTGTGTGTATTGCAATGCACAATACACAATGTTGTTATTGTCTCCACAAAAAAACCCTTTCTTCTCCATTCTCGTCCTTTAGGCAGCTCAATGCAATGCAATGGTTCAAGTTAAGCAGACCATGGTGGAAAACACCACAGACACATAAAAAGCTAACACATGCGAAAGGAGGAGAAAGAGAGCATTTCAATGTGGAAGCTCGTGTGAGGCTGCTATCGATCCAAATGCAATTCACTTGCTAGAGACAGAGCCTTTAAAGGCTGCTGGAAAGTAAAACAGCTTTGGAGAGTGCATGCAGCAGCATGGGGTTTCCTCTACTACTTACTCAGTTGAGTTGAGTAGTAGAAACACTTTTGCACTACGGCTTTTTCATCGTCGTTGCCATCATCATCAGCAAGAGGAGCAGCAGCCTCTACTCAGAGTGAGTAGAGGGAAGAGAGAGAGAAAGCAACTTCAGGTCCAACTTTTGCCACACCATCACATCAGCATCCTCATCCCCACTAGTAAAAAAAGGAGCGGTAGTGGTGCTGCTCACTCACTTCGGATTGACGGAGAGGAGAGAAAACGCATGGCATAGAATGCAAGCTAGGGCTTTACTCTTTCGCTCCTTCAAACGTCTTGAAAATATTAAAGCACTTTTGGCCACCATCATCAACATGGCATATCGGAGAAAACGAGCTTTCGTACATATGAACGTGGCATTGCAAGCCGCGGCATCGCATTGCATTATACAAAATCCGTCCATTCTTATATAATATCTCTGTATCCCTCTCCCCTGCTCCTAAACACTAGTTTGCACACACATTAGACTCTCGTTGCACGAGGAGAGGAAGTAAGCGCGTTTTCTCGAGACTACTGAAATTTAGAGCTGGCCTGCGTTTGTCTTATATATTGGTTGGGATTCTCAGTGCCCAATAATATGATGAGCATGATGTTTAATGAAGACAACGGCTTTTTTCAAGGAAAGCACAAACTCAAACTTTTTCGAAGAGAGAGTTTTTCATGTGGACTGTAAAAGAGGGGGAGGCCTTGCAAGAAATGGTGCTTTTTTTTGAAAACACTTATGTACATCCTCATAGATATTTTGGTTACGTTATAGGTTCCACGGAAGGAGGATGGATGATGGTAGGATGCACGTGTGGAATGATTTTAGATGCTATGCTGGCTCCGCTTTGACTACAGCTTTCCAAAATGCATATAAGCATGTATGCATTTGGGAGTGGAGAGAAGAGACTTGAATTGTCTACCAAGAATGTTTTCTTCTTCCTTTCCGTTTCTTTCATTCATCCATCTGAGGGAGCAGCTACGGGAATGTGTGTGTGTCACCTACAGAAAAAAAGAATGGAAAAAGCATGGGAGAGAATGAGAGAAAGCATTTTTAGGAATGGATACTTTCAAAGAAAGAAAGAAGGGGAATTTTCTCTTCTTTTCTTCCTCTTTTCTGTCTCTTCTGTGAGCTTGATGATGATGACGATCAGTCTTTCTATATATGATTTTATGTATATCCGCTGCTTTAGCTCTGTTTTTGTAGGGGAAGCAACCAACAACTAGATGATGATGCTGATGCTGCTAAGCAAAAGTAGATATGTATATATGTACGCAAGTTTTATTTTGTACATGTGTATCGCATTGCATTTGCCTGGATGGAAGAGGGGAAAAAGAGAGAGATGTGAATTCAAGTTTGTTAGTAGAAGAGGAGAAAGAGCGACAATATTGTGTGTTGCAAAGGGAAAACGGAAGCAAAAGAAAAAGCTTTTGGTATGTATTCCAATCCAATGCATGCAATGTTTTGAAGCGATATGCAATTTTTCCCCTTCTCTTGTGCCGTTCACTCTGGAGAAAGGAGGAAGAAGGGAGGGATGATATGATACGATACGATGCTCACGTATTACCAGACAAAGATACGCTCTTTGCCTCATTCCTTGTGTGGATTGTGGATGTGGTTGGCTTTCCTCTGCTTCTTCGTCTTCTTCTGCTTCTTCTAGTTCTTGTTGTGCAAGCTGCTAAAGGGACTACATATAAAGTATGCATGCACACCAAAAGACTCCAAACACATTTTCTCTTTCTTTTTTTCGGCTTGTGAAACGGCTAAAGTTATCCAGAGAAAGATGAGGGGAAGAGAAGCAAAGCTGAGCAGAGACTTGCTGGCTTACATCTAGAGCAGAAGCCGACACATCCTTGACATTATATTGGGGAAATACTGTATCTTTTCTTTACTCCAGCATCTGCATCTTCTCTCCAGCCTAGAGTATGAGTATCATCATGCTCGTCAACATCCGTTTCGTCTGTGTATTCAGCCATGCTGAAATATTCTCTCGGAGAGCGAGAAAGCAGGAGTAGTAGTGAGCTCGTAACGCATCCACACATTTTAGTTGTGACTAGAGTAAAGGGATGAGAACACATCTACTTTTCTACTCTCTCTTTCTCTCTCTCTCTGCTCTGCGTTCTCTCCTCTCTCTATCATCAACATCCTCATCGTCTTTAGTTCCAATCCAACTTGTCTTGTGTTTGTGCAACAAAGTCGGTATAAAGCAAGTCTCGAAGGACCGGTTTTTCTAACGCTCTCTCGTGCATCCACAATCCACATCTCGCAAAAAGCAGATAAGTAATATGTTGGGAGAAAGTGAGCAACTCCAAAACGCAACACACAGTTATTTTTCTGAGTGAAACAAAGTGAACACTTTTTTTTGGACGGTTTCTTGTCTTCCTCTACAAAGTTCAGATCTTGATCATCCTCCCATCCATTCGCACACACGCGCTCGTTCACTCACTCCGACTTCTCCATTCTAACTCTCTCTTTCTCTTCCATCTTTCTAGTACTTTCATTCAGTCATCCTCTAACTCTCTCCCTATAATCCCCTCTCGTCCTCTATCTCCCATATTATTTGTCTTGCAGATAAAACACATATTTCATCTATCCAGCCAAAACAACCCGAGCCAGACCCAACTAAAATACTATCAATTATAACGTAACCGCTGAACGCGGAATAAGTATAAGAATCAAGAGTGAAGGAGTCAATGAACGAGGTCAAGTTAAATTGAACCCTTGACTTTACTTCATTCAGCCTGATTTGATACACCTTACGGAACATAAAAGTTATAGGTGTGCATATAACGACTCTCATTAGTTTCGCTAACTTCCAACTGTTCACTTTGTGTCGAACAAATTTTCATGTGACATGCCAAAATCAAGCATCATGTCTCTAACTATGTGCGTCTTCATGTGGAGAATGAGTGAAAGTGGGCCTTGAGGCGAAAAGTAAACCAACTTTTTCCTTCGTCTTCTTCTACTAATCTTGCTCCTTTCTTGCAAAATCTTTGCAGAAAAGTGAGCAAGATTCCTTCTTGTTTTCTCAGTCCTTTCCTTTCACTCTGTGCAGGAGAGAGCTAAAGCTGCACTGTCTGAACTCTCTGCTCATCAACATCACGTTATGCAAGCTCAACCTCACAAGATTCATCCATGAAGAACATCCTGACACTATCAAGTTAGGAATGGTTGCTCAAAAGCAGCCTAAGTCTTGCCGCACGTGATTAACTGGAAAAGAAAAACTGCAAGTGATTTGTCATGGTAATCCGGATCATACCTTTTACACACACCTTCCTTGCTTCAGAGTTGATGGGTGGATGATATTACGAAAGCAACTGACTTTGTCTTGTCTATTTAGGAAGTCTAAAGAAAGAGCTCCGACAACCCTTCCAGCCAACTTGCTTTTTAATCTTGTTGTGTCTGTACGGAGAGCGGACAACAGACTTTATACGTAGACTCCGAAACAGTGAGGGAATTATATAATGGGACTAATAAAAAGGATTCATGTCAAATGACTGAACCAACATTTTTTTCATCTGGGCGCAAAAAAACAGCGACATAACTAGACAAAAGGGAGCCATATCAACTTTAAAAAGACTTCCGTTTGCTTTTATGCTCTTTAAAATATTAAAGTACGCTGTAAACCTTCCCATCTATGTATTATGTGTGTGTGTGAGTAGGGAACAGTATAAAAAATCTTTGGGAGTTGCACAGACTTGAATTCCCCGTTTTTCATTCGTTTTGTGCGACAACCGAAAGTAACCGAGACCTCTGACCATTTGGCTAAGAAAAGAGACAAAAAAACCTTCTTATTTATTCTCAGCTAGTCTTTTTTTACTTGCCATTCATCATGTAAGGTAGAAAGTTTGTCATGTGTTGTCCCTCGAGCATTTTCCTCCTTTTTCTTGTTTTATTACCTGGACAATAGAGTAGATCTTGAGCGTTGAGGTGATGGGGAGAGTGATCCCGGCATTATCATCACATCAGAGGACGATCAAACATCAGCCTTGCAATCATCACCATCAACTCAGACCCCGCATCATGTTGAAAACGTTGAAGAAGAACACTGGCAGCTCGCACAAATCCGATTTTTATATCCGCTCTCTCTTTCTACCAGGATCTTATGTAAATATTGATGACATGGTGGCCTTCCCTTTGCCATGTGGATGTTGGAAGTGAGCCTCCTTTATTCCACAACCAACCTCATTCCCCTCCCGTGAGCCTTTTGCTCGTTTGCCGAGTGAAACTACCTATCGTGGAAAATATTTTATCGTCGTTCTCATCTCCAACGGCTATCGCTATCATTATATTACTACTTGAACATGATCATTATGAGGAGCCGGGTCTAATCTCACACGAGGAGAAGAATAGAGCTGGGATTTTCAGTTCTCCTCAAGCTGAGTGGAGTCCCTATGTGTCTGTGTAATTGGTGATCTAAATGTGATCTCTGTGAAGGAAGAAGATGATTGTTAGATGCAAGTTTGAGATGGCGGCAGGGACATCGGAACCAAGCTAGTAGTATTATTATTACTACGACCACTTTACTTTGTACTTTTATCTCTTTTTTGGATAATGCTCCCCACGTTTAGCCATTCCAATTATCCCACATCTACTACTGCTACCACTATTATTATTATCACCAGAGCCAATTCCTTGCTCGTGTGTCCCTCCACCTACAACACGTTCCTCTGCGTGTAGATATTTGCTATCCCACATCGTCATGACACATGCCACGGGATCATCATGTGCCGCTGCTGCTGGCTGCTAGTCATTTAGAACTCCCATTACGCGTTCTCTCTCGAGTAGAATAAGAGCAATGATGGAAAATGTTTAATAGTGGAGGAGAGAGCAATTAGCAGTGTGGCCGTGAATGAAATCACAAAATCAAATAATAAATGTACATGCATTGTGTGTACTGATGATCCCAGCAGGGCTCTGAAATCCATAACTGGGAGGATTATCACATCGCGTCGTATCGTATTATCACATCCCTTAGAGCAGAGCACATGAGACCAAAAAAATGATAGTATTACATACATTTTATATGCACTCAGGTTAAACGTTAAACTGTGTCTGGATATAGAGAATGAGACGTGTGAGATGAGCTGACTATGATTTCACTCGCTTCCCTTTCTCCTTCCCTGTTTTCCCAGTTGCAGGGGATAGAGTGTGACGACTAGTTCTCTCTAATTATTATTTTTTTTGGAGGTGGTGTGGTGCTTGGTTGCTTTGGTTAGGAGCGTAATACTCGAGGGAAACGAAGAAAGAGATAGGTGGAAGTATTCTTTCTTTGTTCTTTTAGTTTTTCGTTTGTTGGGTCGGTGCAGCGTGCGTGAGCAGTGGAACCATGAAGACGTTGATCGTGCTCCACTGTCTTGTCACGTTTCGGCAATTTCTTGCTCTCATCTTGTACGTCTTGGGCATTGTCGTCAGTGAGACATCTGCCACCAGCTCCTATGCTGGTGGAGGTGGTGCCAGTGCTAGTCGAAATGGTGGTGGTGGTGGGAACAGTGGCACTGCTGCTGACTACGGTCACACCACGTTCAGTGACTCAATCGGGAGAACGCCAGGCTTAGGCTCCAACGGGTATGGTGACCCCTCCAGCTTATACAATGGGAATAATCACACCGATAAGCCTTTGCTCAATCCCACTGTCTACCAGATTGGTGGAGTGCTCTCCAATAATAAGTCTATCTCTAGCTTTAATGAAACTATCTCGGTAAGTTCAACTCCACTTTATCTTTCTTTTATAACTATGACAAAATCCTCCTCAGCTCTTTTCCAGTCCCTCCATAACTTTTGTTTGCTCAGCCTCAACCAATCTCGGATCAGAACGTGACAATGAAATGTGTAAAAGAAAAAGCTACGCAACAACGAAGGGGAAAGTAATGCTCTATAGAGATCTACCATGTTTTTATGATCATTCCTAGTTCTATCAAATAATAAAGGCAACAACCGTACGAAATAGTTCTAAAGGTTTTTGCCGCTAGCCAAATATGCTACATGGCTTCATTATTTATGTACACAAACGTGTAAGAAAAGTACAGCTTGAGATAAAAGTAAGTATGTTTGTTGAATTGCA
Organism: Orchesella bifasciata; assembly: GCA_034697805.1. Lineage (NCBI taxonomy): Eukaryota > Metazoa > Arthropoda > Collembola > Entomobryomorpha > Orchesellidae > Orchesella > Orchesella bifasciata. The sequence goes on from JAQGAP010000782.1 coordinate 18,150, forward strand.
AAAACGGCTCGTCAGAAAAGCATATCTTATCATGAAGCCCTTTTCATGACACAGTAATTCTTTACAATTCACAACGACTCGACAAGCACACGTGAAGATATTTACTTGAAAAGAGCCGGTTTGTTGAGTTTAAAAGGAGGAGAATGTAATTAAGGTATTCAAACCACATCATCACATCGCATCGCCGTCATTTGCCAACATTATTTGTTCGAAAGGCCATGCAAAATTGTACACACAAAATAAAACTGAAAGGCTGGAGTGAGCGACGAGAGAGAGAGAGAGAATGGAAACGACAGATGAATGAGGAAGTACCTTGATTCGCCTCTGAACTGAGGTGATAGGATACAAAACGAGGCATGAATTCACCTGAAAGGAACGCTTATTATGTGTATCTCCTTTCGTTCAACCGAAATCCAAACTCGATTTCATTTAATATTCTCCGCTTCCCCGGCCTCCTACCTGTTTGCTCGTGAAAGATGAGCAGGTAGACACAAATGGCTGGAAGCTGTTAGAAAAAGTTTTGCTAGTAACTTGCAAACAGATGCAGTGCATTAAGCAAAACATTCATGTTGAAGGAAAGCAGTTGCTTTCATCACTCCACTGATAGCTTATAAGAGTGAATGACTATTGGTGAGAATCAAGTGGAAGTTCAATGCTTTCATATAATCACATTGTTTATCATTCCTCACACATGATTTTCTTTTCCCCATAGTCTTCTTTCAATTTCAAGTACTTCACTTACATACTTGTGTCGCTATTTTCGCAGAGAGAGAGAGAGAGAGAGAAACCCTGAATAAAGAAAAGACTTGTGACGTGTTTTTTTTGTCCTCCTCTGTCCCACTGAGAAGCCGTTTTGAATGAATAGTAAAAAAACAGAGAGTGCGAAAAGAAAAACACGTGCACAACAACTTTCTCTCACTCCCTTTCTTTCTCTTTCTTACTTTTTTTGGCACAAAAAATGCACATGTTCATTGTCATTTTTGTTGTCGGTTTTCATCCTCTCTCTCTCTCTCTCGCTCTCTTGTACCCACTCTGTCTAGCCATGCATGCATTTCTATCTGTGTGTGCAAAACAGCCGGATTCTTTCCGAGATTGCTTTCTCTTGTAAGACTCAATGAAAAGGAATGAATCATATCAAATGGATTCATGAGTATAATGTAGTAGTGGTTGTCATTCCTGATTCCCCATAAAGATATGCAGTCTTCGAAAGTGCAAAGTGAGTAAACCCCTCTATATTACTTTCATGCTGAACTGAAACCAAAGAGGACAAAAATGGAACCTGTATTGTGTGAGTGGGTTTACTAGGAAAATATTTTGGGCAGAGCTGGATAGATTGTAGAAAAATATAACTCACGCCTGAGTAAACTTTCATCCTGTTATTTTTTGTTCTGTGTGTGGCCATGTCGAAAAAAATAGTTCACATTATCCCATAAAGTAGTAGATATTTTAGTAGTCAACGGAGCACAGAAACCCTATTCTTGTTTCCTCCATGATGCGATGATGATGGTAATGGTGTTATGCTGCTACATATGAACTGCATGTATTATGTGTAAGTATGCAAGTGAAAGTAAGTGGAAATTGTGAGTTTTATTTTTGCTTGTACCTCTCCATCCCTTTTCCCCATAATTTATCCCCAAACAATCGAAAGTTGGCAGAGAGCTGAGGTTTTTCACAGAGAGGAAAGAATTTGTGCCAACTTTTTTTTTAAATTGAGGTGAATCGTTCCATCCATGTGCGGACTACGTACGTGCATCTCCACGTGTGAGTTTTTTCCGTTTCGATTGTTTAAAATCCTAATGTGATATTTGTTGTTTCAGAAACTTAACTCTGACACGAAATACGTACAAGAGGGAACCAGACTGATCGCCTCACCCATTCTCATGGATCCAAATCCAATTAGGACTGCAATCGATGTCTGCAAGCATTTGATTATGAAACAGGTTGGTAAAACAAAGAACAACAGAGAGATGCATGCATAATGTTAGTAGATGAGTATAAAAGTGGTCAACCTCAATCCAAATGGATTACTGTTGGCTCTCAAAGAAATGCTAAAAGAATGTACACATATGGTTAAAAGGAAATGACGAGCACTTATTTCATGCATGTGTGTTTTTATTATCACAGATCTACGCGGTAATTGTGTCGCACTCTGCGTTGGGAGAGCTGTCGTCGGCGGCAGTGTCGTACACGTCCGGTTTTTATCACATTCCAGTGATTGGGATTTCCTCTAGAGACTCGGCGTTCTCCGATAAGGTAAAAAACAAGATCTATACATGATCCACCTCTGCACCATTTATGAATGGCCTTCTCCCTTTTGTTGTCAATACACAAAGGAGGCGTGCAGTTAATTTTTATGCAGCAATTCTTTTATGCAACCATAAACACGGCTGTAATGCCGAGTATTACTCCCATTTCCCATTACAAACTGCTGGAGAGATTGTGCACAACACAGGAGAGTGAGCATCGAAACGTAATGTTTGAGTTGCTCTTCTTCTTCCCATCTCCCCGTAAATGACCTCATTGCGCTTCCCATTTATTTCCTCATTTTCAATCCTGACTCGAGTCTCGTGTTTCACTCATCGATCGCAATCAAGAGCCCTCGTCTCTCCCTTCCAAAAGTACAGGAAAAGCATACTAACTAACGTACGGTATTGTAAACCCAATGATTTTGTGGAACTGTTACTGTTGTCATCGTTTGATGTGATATGAAGCTTTTGCTGTCTGTCAACTCAAAACACGAAGCATCAAAGGAAAACCACGAAACAAGGTCTCTACAAATTTCCTAGTCGCTCACCATTCCATCATCTCCAGTCTCAAAATTTGCGTCATGTCAGCAAACTTTTCAACTCCCTTATTGCTCTTTTCTCTTTCATTCCGTTACATATTAATTAATTAATTATAAATAAAAATAATTGATCCTGGCCTTCTCTCCCAAATTAGCACACAAACCATGCCATTAGTCTTTAATCATTCTAATTACAGGGGATGTCAAGTGTAGTCGACACCTCTTTGACGCTGGGGTCTTTACCTTTTCATAAAAATAAATAGAACGGGACTCGTATAAAGAAGGCCGACGTCGACACTTGAAAGTTAACAACTAACATGGATCAAGAACAGCATTCTCATCATCATATCATGATATATCAAAATACACCTTTCATCTCATGTGAAGCATTGAACCATTCACTAACTCTTTTTGTAGATGCACAATACAAAACGCAGACTTCCACTCTAACCTATTTATAAAAGTTTCCTCTCCGCGTTGAATGAATGAATTTGTGCTGTGATCACCAAAAAGTCAAAAAAGGGTGAATCATTAAGTCGATCGTCATCATGATGATGGGGATGGAAACGAGCTTGCAAAGAGACTCCAGATAAAAGAAACTCTTCTTTTGCAAGAGCTATAGAATTAATACAAGTGTTCATTTTCCTCGTTCTTAAAGGAAGATGTCATGTCATTACCTCATCATCTATGAGACAGGGCTGCCTAGACGTGTTTCCTGTACGAGCTATTTTTACTTCACCTGTCCTTGTTATCCTAAAGAGCAGGTGGCTTGTCAACTAGGATGATCCAAAAGTGTCGTAGTGAGGCTATGCTTGCTAGTTTCCATAAAAGCTAAAAGGATTTACATTTACCTACACATTATATGTACCTGGCTTAACTTGAAAGATGAGAGGAGGATAGAGTGTATAAGCTCTTCCTTTTTTTGAACGAAATCAACAAAACAAACATTGTGTTAGTAAGCCTGTTTTCTCACTGGTTTCTCAATGGTCTCGATCCATTACCCGGATATTGTAGGGGAATGCATTTTCATGGCCTCATGTGCACCTCATGATGATTTGATAGAGAACAGAATTATGTTTATTGAGTGAGAGGAGTAATAAAGCGGAAAAAGATGTGTAATGCCAATGCGTGTGAGAGTTAAGGGAGCAGGGAAGCAAGCCCTCTTATTATTGTGCTACTTGAGCACACAAGAGAAAGAGATAAAAGTAGAAAGGCGCTCATCCGTTTAGCCAATATTATTTTGTGTGTCTAGCAAAATGTGTATAAGGTTTTAAGAGGAGAATGGATGGATGATGCGAGAGAGAAGAAAAATGTTGAAAGGATTGTGTGCCTCAAATGGATAGAGATGGGAAACAGATGAAACGAGTGAAACAAGAAGGAAATGAAATTACAATCTTGCTGACAAGCACTTTCACACCGACTGCGAGAGAGAGAGAGAGAGAGAAGCCACCACCGACCAACCAACCGACCTTATTCACAGCTCACTTACTCACTCACTTTTTAAGCAAGAGGCATCCAGCCTTTCCTTTTTTCTTGTTGAATGAATGAGTCAGATACAATGTCGGCGTGTTCTTACCTGGATACTGATGGTTGATGTTGGTGATAGTGGCATGGCATCGGCGTCTGTATTTACGCTTCTCCAAACATCATCCACAATGGGGCTCTTCACCGATACTTACAAGTAGTGGTGGAGGCCGAGGCCAGCGTGTGATAAAAATACAGGCTGCCTCAAGCTAGTGGACACCATTGTTTGATAACCGAACCGTAATACTGCAAGGGTTTCTTGGAGAATGAATGAAAGGAAAGGAACAGCCAAAAATCTAGGAACTTACTTGGCTTCGCTTTCACTCTTCTTCATCCATCCTCCCAGCCAAAAAAAGATGGTTGAGTGAGTGAGGGAAAGGACTGGGTGAAAAGCTGCTGGAAGCATGTAGTGCTGAGCTAGAAAAAGCCGGTGTGTTTTGAAGGAATGAATGAATCAAGGTGTAATCTCGAACGAAGTTATCTATCCTCATCCAATCCGTTTAGATAATATTCCACTTTTTTCTCCTTATTCATAGTCTACCTTGGGCTGGGATTTGATTTCTTTCATTCAGACCCATCAAATATTTTGCCATCAGTTTCTTTTGAAAATCATTTCATCATCTATGATCTGCACCGAGTTGTATTCGGGTGGGGAAAGTCATTCCCAACAACATCATCATTTTTGTATGTATCATACAACCAAGCATGTGCTTATGAATGCGCACATCACAATCCTGATGTTTATCCCCTCATACAGATCTCTAATGATAATGCTCTTAAAGTCCTACTTAAACTTTTAAGCTTTGAGCGAACAGATCACTTTTTCCTTAGAAAAAGAGAAGCATGTGTATTATCCACTTATTGTTGAGAGCAAGCAGGTATTATGTACTCCTCAGTATATAACGGTGTTGTGAAGTATATTTTGAAGGGGAGATACATACACTCTTGTCAATTTCTCATTTCAAATCAACAAGGCTATTCCAACAAGCTAGTGCCTAGTCACTCTCTCCCTCAAATTACACCAGTTCAAAAGCTTAAATCAAACAAAATCCTTATACTTTTCTGTACTTATGAGTACATAACAGCAACAAACAAACCACGAAACCAAGCTCGTGCTATACAACTACCTACTATAATCATCATCGTAATCATCCTACAAAACTATATTTTTCGCTCTCCAATTTTGATCCCTTTTCACATGAAAAGGAGCTTTGGAAACAAGTAAATCCCGTCATTTTCAAATTATCATGATTTGCTCTTTCTATAAGAATCATAGATATTTTTAGCTGCGTAAGAGCCCCCCCACATAATGTAAGTATCATGACATGACATGTTTAGATTACTCGACTAGGCTGAAAAATCACGATAAATAATACACAAAAGTGGGGCTCGTGCACTACTGTGCTACTTACTTATTGCTATATGAGGCATGTACGTTGTTATTTCACAAGATTTTGATTGCTTTTCCTCTTTTTCGTCTTACCTAAGTGAAAAGAAGAGAGTGTACGTCATCCGTGAATAAGTAAGAGGAGGGTCTCCATCATCATCATCATCATACATCCGCATTTGTTTTACGAACGAACATACTTATTTGTTTCCTCCTCTTCTTACTTTCCCCCGTCATGTCTTGGCTTGTCATATGGATGCCACACTCTGTCGAAATGATGGCTCGTAATTGTGTTTCCGAATAGTTCTCTTTTTTCCTTGAGGTCTTCTTGTGTATCTGTGCCAAATATGGTGATGGTTACATACATAGCTGCATGCTGCTCATGTGATGCGATGAGATGTGATGATAATGATGGGGAACGAGCAGCCAATATACGTGTCTACAATGTGCCCTAGCTGAGCTATATGCACGTGTACAGGAAACCAGCCAACCTCGTTTTCCTGCGGTTCCACAACCAATATATTTAACTTGTATCATAAATATACATAAACCCATCATGTTTACGCTGCTTACCTATGTACACATTCCTCAACTGGGTTTTGCTTTTATTGAGAGAAGAGAGAGACAGAAAAGGACATATTATCATCATCTATAAGACCAAAACTAATATGAGGATGCTCTGCTTTCTCTCCAAGTTCCCGACTTCTTTTTTTGTTTTTCGACAAGAGATATAGTGAGGCTAATTGAGCTGGCATGAAATTTGCTTGTGTTCCTCTCTTTTCCTTTTTTTGCTTGGTTCCCTTTAGGCAAAAAAAAATGTGGAAGAAAAGAGAGAAAGGAAGAAGAAAAATATATTGTAGCCTTCTTGCAACCTCCTGTGCTCTAATCCAATCTTTGCTTTTCTTCTTTTATACTTTCTAACATTTTTAGTACGATCTCATTTTTCCTACATGAATGCTTGTGAATTGGATGGAAAGAGAAAGAGAGAGTGAGTTTTGTGGCTGGTTTACGGTTGATTTGTTGAGGATTATTTGGGAAGGCGCATCACATCAAATCGCATCGTATCACAACGCTTGTTTACACGATCAAGAAGAACAAGTAACAATCAACCACATGAAATGCAATGAATGTATGCGTATGAAGGAGTTGCATGAAAAGGAAGAAAAATTGTATCTGATTACTTTCTCCTTAGTTGACGGATATCTCTGTGAGGAGAATCAGGATGAGAATCTCTGTTCCCAAAAACGTTACATAAAAAAATATCACGTAAACATGTATGTAAGTAAGGATGAAAGCGATAAAAGCATAAAATGTAGAAGACGAAGTATACCTGCGGTAATAATAATGGGAAAGGGTGTGCACACATATGTAGGTGTAGGTGTGTAATAGTACCGGAGAAATGTTTGTGATACAGATCTGTTTTTATTGCGGTTTTAAGGGAACACAGATACGAATCGTTCTTTCCTTTTATTTTAACTATTATTATCACTACCACTTGAATGCATATCATATGTACAGAGTTTGCTTCACGAACTCATCCTTAAGGCTTTACGAAACCTGATCTGACGAGTAGACGCACACGTTTTCGAATTCGAAACGGACGGAATATACTTGTCGCCAGAAGCCAGCAAAGCTACAAAACGATTAATCTCGTTCATAAACTTAACAGTTAAAGTGTATATGGCGTTTCGTTTCAAGTTGCAATGATTAATTGGCTTTGTGTCCTTTTTGTGAATATTTTCAGAATATCCATGTGTCGTTCCTTCGCACTGTCCCTCCATACTCGCATCAAGCCGACGTCTGGGTGGAAATCCTGAAGCATTTTCATTATGAAAAAGTGATATTTATTCATTCTTCCGATACAGATGGACGATCCGTCCTTGGTCGCTTCCAGACTAACGCGCAGAATCTGGAAGATGATATTGAAATCAAGGTAAGTTGAGCATCTACACGTACGTGACTTTCATATTATGCATGCTTCCTTGCACAATGACAAAGACAAACGGTATGTTCAACGTTGCTGCGTATAATTGCATCATTACGAAGGGAACGTGACAATGGTTTGGAGCTGTGAGCCCTGTTTTTATTTGAATACATGGCGATAAAAAGTAGGTAACTGTGACTTCCCAGCAGCTATTCCAAAAGCATGTAACAATTACCAGATTTGGAGTTTTTAACAAAGGCACAATCCGTTTTCAAATTGATAATTCTATAACAGTTTTCACAAGTTATTGAAGTCTTATCGTTAAAACATTTTCACACTTTATTTTTGTGATGATTTTAACGAAACTGTTAAAATGTACTATTATTTGGATGGGTGAGAAATGGAAATAACAGCTTGTAGCTTGAGGGGCTTATTATTTTGATCCACTTATCCACTTTGAAAATGTGATGATGAAATGGAAATAGAAGTAAAATGTTGTATTTCGTAGAATATTTTAACAGCCTCTCTCGTTAATTTGCCTTATGGGCGACGGGAAAAAGAACGTTGTCAAAGGTCTGGAACTATACAGCCGGTGAAGAAAAAAGTTGTTCGTGACATGTTACTATTAAATGGGATAAATAATAAATAGCTGACTTAGTTGGAGACGGAAACAGTTTTAATTGTTAACGTCACTATGAAAGCAAAATTTCCCTTTAAATTCAATAAATATACTACGGTTACTAACTCACTTCTAACCTGTCTGACAGATTTAGATTTAGAGTCAAGCAAATTTAGTGCGTTGGTTACAAATAGGAAAGAATTATCTAATCGCCATCCGAATTCGCTGGAGCTCGTTGGTTTACTTAATCAAACGTCAAAACAAATTTACCAAACTGGCAATTAAGCTATCGCCACACCAATGTATTCTGATGTGTTACTTCTAGACAGAGTATCCTATTTATTCAAAAAAAAACTATTTAATTTTGTCACAAATCATTTAACAATGATTATCGAATGTGTATTAAATGTAAACGTAAGTGTTTCCAAAGAACTTACTGTGCTCAGCGGGTACGCAGCCATTGCTCTCAGTGTTGGCAGTAAGCAAAACAGCGAAAAAAACAAAGAAGCGCTGGTTTGCTTTTTAAGCAGCTTTTTTGCTGATCATTTTTCACTGCTTTTTTGCTTCATTGCTTATA